>JANTQK010006711.1:11593-83202 GCA_029224305.1 Caperea marginata
TTTTTTTTTTTTTCCTTTGGCCGCAACAGGGATTGAACCAGGCCCCCAGCAGTGAGAGCATGGAGTCTTAACCACTGGACCACCAGGGAATTCCCTCCTGCAAGCTCCTTAACGGAACTCTGGATGCAGGCCCATATATCCCAGTCCCTTATCTTCCATGTCCCTCATGTGGCTTGGGGATTTTCCAGAGTGCACAAGCTCTAAGAATGCACAGATCCCGGGGGTCACTACACTAACCCACATGGTCCCACCGGATTTCTACTTCCCGACTTATGTTTGCAGCTCGATTCGGGAGGCTCCCTTGGCCTGTCTTGGGGTTGAGTCTATGAATTTCTGAGACTCAGGGCTCTGCCCAGAATTAGACCTCAGTGGCCTGGACAAAACCACCCGCAACACTCAGTGAAAACACCTGAATGGACACAGTCATCAAAATGAGGCCAAAGGCATCCAGAATTTTCCAGAAAGGGAAGTTCTGATGGAGGCCCGGGCCAAGCAGCCACCTCCTTGAACATCTCAACACAGACACACCCTGAAACAACCACATTTTGCTTTATTAGGCGTTCCATGGTAATATAACACAGAGTTCTTAAGGAATAATAAACACGAGACTTGTTTTTTTACCATAATTATTTTGCCATTAAGACAGTGGTAACAAAAAAAAAAAAAAAAAAAAGGTACTCTTCTGGCTACACACGTAATCAGCTTTAGCACTGAAAGTTCCTCCACTCGTGGGTCACAATCACAATTCCAAGGATTAAAAACCATCTATGATTAAATCCTACACTGGTTTAGAGCATCAGGTCACTGCAGTTATTCAGTTCTGAGACACTGTCAATTTATTTTAGCATTTACACATGACATTCATTAAACAGACACACAAAGCAAGCCAACAGGTAAACATGCTTACACAGCCTGCGGAAATCTTCAGGTTTTAAGTTGTTTGAAGGAAACAATCGAAACAACCAAAATGACCATCATGGAAAAACAGGAAGACTCAAGTGAATAGAAGAGAGCTGCAAGTGTTTCTCAGAATTGAAACAAAATTTTTTTCCGACTGGTTCAAATTCCCTCGAAGTGCAGATGAGAAAAAAAAAAAAGCAAATATATTAAGTTAACCAATTATTCTTTAAAAGTGCAATTTACTTTTAAAATAACAAACAACAACAACAACAAAAAAAGAAACCCCAGCCATAACCCCAAAGGCAAAACATGTGGAGAGAGGAGTGTCATGATGGGATGCGCTACTTCTTGACGTTACGCTTTACAAAAGCAGATTTGGTTTTATAAAAGCCTGCAGACATAACGTGGCTTGGGAGGACCTGTAAACACGCTTGGAAGGAGATGCAACAAAGCTCAGCAAAGACAGGGACGAGCACAGGCAGCGAGTGGAAAGGGTCTCTGAGACCAGGAGCGGGCGGGGTGTGGACACAAGGTCGCCTGAGGTCTCCAAGGGGCCACTCGTCAAATTTACAAGGTTTTCTCCCCACAAGAGCTCTGACTCACAAAACAGAATTTTCCTCTTGCAAACTAAAATGGTCTTTAAGTCAAATCCCCCATGGGTTTTCCGAGTTTAGCAGGCTTCCCTGTGTCGTGTGATGTCTTTCTAAATAATTGGACAAGAAAACAGATTCCTTTTCCTCCAAAGTGAGAACCCCAGTGTGCTCTGGCATCCCCCAAAAATACCTAGTTGGTAAACAGCAGGCCCTCAGGGCCAGACCACTGAGCTGGTGGTTGGCTTGAGGCTGATTGGCTCCCTTGGGTCTTGGGCTTGATTTACAGATTTGTTTGTGTCTTTAGCCACTTAGCACTGCACAGAGGAAAAACTCTCAGGTCCTAGAGCCTCAGGCTTCTTCAACAGCTCGCATGTGACAGTGTGGTTAACTTGGCCCTTTTCTGCACCTGGGAAGCATCTCAAACTCAAACGCACATCCTGGAGACGTGGGTGGGTAGCACTGGTCTTATATGGGCTAGGATAGCACATTACGACGGGTGCAATGACAAAGCTCATATCTTTCCAGACAGGTGCTTAGGGCCACAGTAAAATGGCAGACCTGGTCACTGGAAAAGACCATGGGGGAAAGAAGGCAAAAACAGCACGTCAGAGACAAGGGCCGGAAGAAACACAAAGAAAGAGCCAGACACGTGAAAATATCCATGAATGAAAAAGCAAGAGGGAGAGAGTGCGAGCAGAAAAGAGGTGAAGAGAGGAGAAGAGAATCCTCAAAGGATTTCATCTGCAGCAAAATCTAGGCCAGAAAGAAAACCTGACGATGGAATGGCGGTGTGGACGCTGTACAGCCTCTCAGGAGGGACACGACGAGTCTGCCCACCACCCTGAATCAGCTTGAAGGTGACACGATTGCATCATTAGGATGTCCAGTTCAAACCCCTTGTATTAATATTGCATTAGGCTTTCCAATTTAGTATCCAAAAAAAAAACAAACCCCCCCCCGCACCTCCCCTGCCCACCCCACCTGCAGCCCCACAAAGAAAACTTTTCTAAAAATTTAAAAAGAAAAAGGCAGCTCTGGGCAATTCACTTTATCTTCCCCTCCCCCCGATGAAAAGGAAGATGATGCAAGCACAACAGAGGTTGGACACGAGCAACGCCCTCACTGGGGTTTGCTTTGTTTCGCATGTCTGAGTGTTGGACGCAGTTCTGTGTACGGGCCTGGTGGAGAGACGCAGGTGTGATATTCGTGGATGTGTAGGGAGGTGGGTGAGCAAAACTGGTGACTCCGGGTGAGGGACGGAGTGCGGGGGGCCCGAGAGGGAGCCCCAGGAACTGGCTGCCCCACAGTAACTATCACAGGCTCTTTAAAAAAAAAAAAAAGAAGAAGGAAGGAAGGAAGGAAGGAAGGAAGCCTCCGAATGTCCTCAGGTGTTCCATCCCCCATCCCGAAGCCGACGGCGGCCCTGAACTCTAGCCCAGGCTGGTGATGTTAGCACGGCCACCAGGGGGAGCCACGATGCGCTGGGTGGTGCGGCGGGGAATGTTGTCATCAATCTGGGCGCCTGGAGACGAGAGAGGATGAGGGTCAGAGACAGCTACACGGATCCCTGCTCTAAACCGAAATAACGTAGCTTGGGTTTTTTTAATTAATTTTTATTGGAGTCTAGTTGATTTACACTGGTGTGTTAGTGTCTGCTGTACAGCATAGTGAGTCAGTTATCCATATACATACATCCACTCTTTTTTAGATTCTATTTCCATCTAGGTCATCACAGAGTATTGACCTATACACACGACTATATGTAAAATAGATAAGCAACAAGGACCTACCGTATAGGTCATTACAGAGTATTGACCTATACGGTAGGTCCTTGTGGATTATCTATTTTACATATAGTCGTGTGTATATGTCCATCCCAATCTCCCAATTTATCCCTCCCCCCTCCCTTTCCCCCTTGGTAACCATAAGTTTGTTTTCTACATCTGTGACTCTATTTCTGTTTTGTAACGAAATAACATAGCTTGGGAGAAAAAGTGTCAGGCCCATTCTTTGTCCTTCTAAAACGTCACCAAAAGTATAAGCTACAGAAAAAGGATGGGCCTCAGGTGGCCTAGGAATCACACACTGAATAAAGCCATCCTTGTAGAAGCTAGTTGGATCCCATACCTAAAAAGTAAAACTATATGTAAAACGACACTATATTTCAGGCTTTTGAGCAACTCAGACTACATCCTGTCCCTATTCTCAGTGATCAAATCGAGTGTGGCTTTTCCAGAGGTGCCTTCTGTTCCGCTAACACTATCCATCTTCTGTGTAATCAAAGATAGGAGTCATGATATTGAATATAGAATATAGTTCCTTGTGCTCTACGGTAGGACCTTGTTGTTTATCCATCCTATATATAATAGTTTGCATCTGCTAACCCCAAACTCCCAACCCTTCCCTCCCTCACCGCCTGCCTTGGCAACCACAAGTCTGTTCTCTATGTCTGTGAGTCTGTTTTTGTTTCATAGATATAGCACAGGGAAGTATATTCAACATCCTGTGATAAACCATAATGGAAAAGAATATGAAAAAGAATATATATGTATAACTGAGTCACTTTGCTGTACAGCAGAAATTAAGCTCAACATTGTAAATCAACTATACTTCAGTAAAATTAAAAAAAAAAAAGACAGGCGTCATGATGGTCTTTATATTTCAATGGCCTGGTGAAAGACAGCACAGACTGTATCACGCCCATGTTACTTTACGGAAAAACTAATTTTCATTATTTTTAAATTTTTTGAAAATGGGTAATCTGTATATGGCAACTTTCTAAAAACCAGTATATCTGACAAGAAAAAAAATATGTATCTGCTTTACTGTTTCTTTAATCCACCATAAAAATTTAGATACATATCTGTGACTCAAGGAACTAGAAAAGTAGGTTTCTAATCATAGGCAAAATGAAGTACTGAAGTTCAAGTAAGGAAGCTCTAAAATCTGGACTCTTTCCTCTCACCTCCCCTAACATCACATAGTTTATCCAGGCAAATAGCTAACAATTATCAAATGGCTTGATTCTAAGCATTTTACATGTATATTAAGTCATTTAATCCTCAGAACAACCCCATGAGGTAACTACTACCATTATACCCATCCTATAGATGAGAAGACGGAGGCACAGTTCGAATCTGGGCTACGAAGTTAAGCTGTTGAAACTCTAGATTCCACAAGCTGAACCACTATAGTATATTGCATACGTGGGGGAGAAGAGAGTCCTAAAACACCACAATATCCTTTTTCACAATGGACATGATGTACTGAAAAAATATCCTCTAATATCCTGGGTATGACACATAGTGTACACATCATGACATTATATGTGATATAGACTCGTGTCAAGATTCTGAAACCCAACCCATCGTCTGCTATGAATTACATCTCTAGTGAGTTACATCTTTGGGAAGAATAGGTCTATCATTCACTTCCACTTCTTCTCCTTCTCAAAAGTGATGCCCGACTCACCAGCAACACGGAGCACAGCCCTGCAGAACTGGGCCCTGACCAAACCATAACCATACCAGACAAGCTGAATCCAGACTGATGCAGGTTCCGGACAGGTGGGGCCTGCTGCTTGGCCGGAGACGTCTTAGCCGAGGAGGCCGGAGTGACTGTCTTGGGTGTCACAGACACCTCACACACAGGTCCATCATACAGGCCACGAGGAACCCCTCTCAGCTCTGCCAGCTGCAAAAACACAAGAGCCCCTCGACTCAGGCCACATTCACAGAGGACGCCTCCCTGGCAACCCTCCTGATGGGGAAGGAACAGGTGGCCAGGATGGGCCTGTGACATTTGGGGATGGAGGGCTTTCTATGGTCGGGTACAGCAGGGACGGATGTCAGCATGAGGCAGGGCCCCTGGCTCCAGGGCAAAGCTACCCCAACATGGGTCACATAAAAACTGATAAACAGGTCTTCCTATTTTCTCCCAAGACACCTCACCTTAAACCCTGCAGGAATTCCCAAACATGCTGTGAAGAGGATCTGGTCTCACGTTCAAGATCTGGCCCCATACTTTCCAATCTTACTGTCCTTTTAATTCCTTTACATCCCTACCCATTCCCTGCCTCAGTCCCCAAGCACCAGTGCTGGAGACTGTTCACCACGTCCTGAATACTCTCTACATTTTCCATGCTCGTAACATTCTCTCTACTGAATTCCCTTGTCTCCCTTCTTTGACTTATCCAACTTCTACTTAACCGTCAAGATCCAACTCAAAATGCCCTCTCCCCATGACACTTTCCCTTAAGACTCCGCAGCAGCGGGTCCTTCCCCTGAGCCTCATCACACACCCCTCATCACAGCAGTCTCACTTCAATCTGGCTGGCTGCGGACACGCCTGACTCCTCCGCCGGCGCTCTGAACTCCAGGAATAAAAAGACTATGTTTCCCTTATCCATGAATCCTCTGTATGTACCTCGATAGTCTGACTCAAGGTGCTTGGTGATTTTGGAATTGAACTTAATCCACGATAGAAACCACTCATAAGATCAGAGGTACTCACCCTGCTCCTTGCCTTGATACGCTTATAAACAAAGTCAGGGAAGGGCTTCCGGGGGATGTAGCGCCCAGAGCCTTCGGTGACATGAAGGGTGCCGTCTTCCAGAACAATCTTCCCCTGGCTGATGACCACCAGTGGAGAGCCACGGCACTCCATGCCTTCGAAGATGTTGTATTCGAGAGACTAGAGGAAGGGAACACAGTAAACTTCAGAATCCACCCTCCGTCCTGGCGAGATCTCATCGATCTGGCGGCACCCACGGCCCAACATCACCCGGATGAAAGAAAAGCCCAGAGATGAAGTCCCTCTCCTGACTGGCCACCCAACAGGACTTAATCTCTATGTCTTAATTCTGTCTAGAACATGGAATAATCTTTCCTACCTCTCAAAAATTTGGGTTTGTTCATTCCTGGGTTTCGGCACCAAAAAAAAAAATTGGGGGGGTAAAAGTAATTGAACAGAAAAAATTAAAAATCGTATGGAAAAGCATGAAGGTTTGTAAATGCCACATGAATGTAAGAAAATGATTCCTCATATTAGCAGTGACTTTGTTCTCACTAACTCAAGCTCCAATCAGGTTAAAATCCCAAGAAGCCTTCTCTGACTAAGTTCTAAATTTAATCTTGAAATGAGCCATCCACGAGGAGGTTTTCTCACTGGTTTGCCTGGATTTCCAATCTCTTAGAGATGTGGTCAAGCTGAAGTTCCTAAATGAAAGGACTGTGGTAACTCCAGAGACAGGCCTTTGATAAAATATTTGAGGTTTAATTTCCCAACAAGGCGGCCATCCTTTTAGTTTCAAGCTTTTCACAGTGAAAGGGGGACGTATCCACATGCCCTCTTGGAAACCATGTGGGGTCTCTGAGTGAGTTTGTTGCTGTGACAACAGGAAATAGGGGCGCTACAGTCGACGGGAAAACCTCAGCTCCTTCCCCAGATTCCAGACGCCCGCCCTGCTCACAGGTACACATGGCCGGACCTGGAGAATTAATAGGCAGCTCCATCCATAGAAAGCAGCTGGGCTTCTGGGGAGATTCAGACCAGGTTATCAGCACTGAAGAGTCCGTCTGTGACTAGAGCTGTTGCTCTGCCATTCAGGGTAACAACCCCTGCCTAGTGCAGAGGCTGGTGAGTATGGAGAAGCCCCAGGCTGGCTCTACAGCTCACATTCGACCAGTGGTGTTGATAGAAAAGGGCAACAAGGGGCTGGCAGCCCTACTCTGAGACTCAAAGGAGTAACGTGGAAGCTACTGAAGGAATGAGGGAAAGAGGCACCTGGGGGAGGGAAGGGGACTCTACATGTGGATTGCCGGAACCAAAGTGTGTCCCCCCGCAAGCCTTTCATCGGTTCTAAGACACTCACCCCTGAAATGAGAACGTGTCTCACAGCACACGGAGCTGCACAGTCAGTGTCAGCCTAGGCTGAACCGAGTCCTTCCAGGGAATCGGGGTCAGCTTTCCCCACCCGCCTGGGGAATGACCACACCGAGGCCGTTTTATGAGAAAGTCTCAGCCTCTGGTTTTTCTGGACCCTTGCTGGATGCAGCACTCAGACCACCAACTTGCCTGACTCAGTTCAGATTCTCAGAGGAGCCATTTTTGCCCTTTCTGCACCCAATGCCAAGGTCGAGGAAGGCAATATTCTTTGCCACCCTTTCTATCTGGCAGATCCACGTCTCATTATCCCAAACTCGGCACGAGCTGGCCCTCGGCAGCACAGCGTATTTTTAAAGGAGTCTTGCGTTAGGACTCCTCCTCCCGGGTATGTTTTCTTTCACAGCAGTGCCGAAACTAATGGGATATCTTAAAATCGGTGGCATCTTAGATCTGGTGAAATTCAGGGGCTGTGTGGCTCCAGGCAGATCAATTTAATCCTGCCTCAGACCTTCAGTTTTTTCACTTGCCTCCCGCGTAAGGCTTATGTGAAAATGACAACACAAGAAGCATCCTATGGGTGTAGATTACCAGCAGAGAATTCTGTCCGCTCTGAAATGACCTTTGAAAGGGTCATCCTTTAAGGGCTGAATCGAGCCCCATCTCATCCATGTCCCTGCACGGCTGTCTATACAAGCTCCTCTTGTGACCTCCTGGAGTCATGGAGACAACTTTGGCCATGGTGCCATCGGCCTGGGGTCCACATCCCAGGTCTGCTATTTGCCAGCTGAGTGACTACGGACAAATCCCTTGCACTGATCTGAGATCCAGCATCCTCATCTATAAGGGGACACGGCCCACCTTACAGGAATGATGCTAGGATCACAAGAGATAAAAGGAACAAAAGCATGTAGCCCACTACTCAGCACTAAGCAGGCATTTAGAAAATCCCTGATGGACTATATCTGGTTTTTTACTGCACTTTCCCAACAAGATTGCAAGCCCTTTAGCGTCAAAGACATCCTGAGATGCATCTATTGAGTTTAGTTGCCTATAAATGACTGATCACAGCGCCCAGAAGAGCTTTGGGCCACCTCCCATTTTTCAAAGATGGAGGAACCAGTCCCATGACTCTAAGTGACTTAAAATCAACAAGTTCAATGGTCAGATCTCAGCTCGGGGCATTCAGAGCCTACTCTATCAAACTGTGAGGCACTGAGACTTCGTCGTTTACCAGGTCTAGACACTTTTAACCTCTATCCACATAGGTTTCCTAAAATGACTCATCTGGCTGGATGCTTGGCAAATCCAAGCAGAGACTTAGCAACAGGGCTGTCAACAAGAGTTAGCTAAATACTCCAAATTCAAGTTAATTAGCCCCATGGTAGGAAACACTGTATTACATGGGGAAAGCCTCTTGCCTGCGTTCTCCCAGGTAATTAAAGCTGCACAAGCATGCTTAGTGTGGGCTCTTTCAAACAGGTGAGGACGGGCAAGAGGCACTTCTGGAAGTCATGATTTCCTATATGGGGTTGCCTGGAGGTAAATCCAGGGCAGTGCTACTGAATGTCCAGAGGGCAGAATCTGTCTTCTCAAATCATCACTCCTTTACATCCTGTCTTGCGCTGGGTTAAGAACTCCAAACGCAGGCTCCCTAGCTAGGTCATCTGCAGCTTACATTATGAGTCCGGTCTGCCCTTTCCATTACCTCTGGGGAGGGGACCCTGGGAGGGAGGAGAAGCATATTCTCCCTCTAACCCTGACCAAGAGGCCGCACACACAGTCTGGCAGGGAAGAGCCCTGGACAATTTTGGGTTCTAATTCTGGCTCCACCGCAAAATAGCTATGTAATGTTAGACTGGTCACTTAAGCTCTCTAAGTCTCGGTTTATTTATCTTCCCGATTGGGATAATAATACCATCCCTTTATTGAGAAGGCCAAATGAAAGGGTAAATGGAGCTGTGATGCTAAATGCATATGAAGAGATAGGTTCACCAGGTAGGACCCTAGGACCCCTGCCCATAAAGAAGCCAATTCTGGACCCCGGGGAGGTTATGATCTAAGTCACAAGTTGGTGCGGCTGTTAAGGCTCTGCTGCATAGCTAAGCCAGCCAGTGGGGGAGAAGGGAAAAGTCAACTATTAATACTGAGAGCTGAGCAGCCTTCCCTAAAGGCACCCACCATCCTGGCACCCACGGGTGCCAGGGCAGCTCAAGCCCCTCTGCCCAAAGGAGAAAGACGACTGGGATTTGACCAAGAGTCCAGCGCTGTCCTGGAGAAATGCCAGAAGCCCACCCCTGAGCTGGCCCTTGGAGGGGGTGTCGGTACTTGCTGGCCCAGGCCACCTGGGGTGGGCAGTCTAGAATAGATTCCCCATTGAGCCAGCTTTCAATTTAGACCTTGATCCTGAAGAGCCTCTTCATTCACTAAGAATTCACTTCAAGAGTCATACGGGTTTCTGACATAAAACACTCTGTCCTATGCCCATTTCTCTTCCAAAGCTCTCCCTTTGTCCTTGGCCTCTCAATATTAAACACACACACACAATGTTTCCTATGAAGAACCAATGGTATCTACACCTCTACCTAATGCCCACTGACCTCACAGAATCACAGGACACTCAGGGGCCTCGTCTAAACTGCTCATTCTCAGCTGACGAGCCTGAGACATGACATGAAGTCACCTGCCCAGGGTCCCATTAACAAGACAGGGCATCCGCAAGCTCTGCAGTCTAGACCGAAAGGCAAGAGACACCCCAGAACTGCAGATCCTAAACTCCTAATCAGAATGGCTGCCAGGGTATTTCTTCTGTTTCTTCAAAGTCAATTCATTCCTTTAGGACATAAGAGCATCTGCCCTTTAGGCTTTCGGACGACAACACTGACATGAGAAAACAGTTGCTTCAAAGAATAAAAGTGCCCAGTGGGCATCTCGGGAGTGGACATTTGAGTGTTTTATTTGGATCCCTTGCACCAAGGGACGCCATGAGAGGTGCTGCACCAAACTATTAAAATGGAATGCTGCCTGACTTCTAGAAGCTTCTGATGTTCAGGCAGGACGCCGGAGGCTCTGAAGGTCCATAGATAGAGACTTCTATCCAGAGAGAGGCCATCGTACTCCAAAGTGATAAGATTAACAGTCTTATTGACCTCACTAACGAAAAGGAAAGAGCTATTTTTTCTCAGCAAATTGCAAGTTATAACATATCCTGGGGAAGAGTTCTTTCTGATCACAGCGAGTTCTTTCCATAAATCCTGAGGACTCTCCCTGCCTCTGCCCCTTTCTGTGACTGTAGTTCGTTTGGACTGCGTCCACGCGGCCTTACACTGTTGTGGGTCTTGGCAGAGATGGTTTTCACGCTGTCAGGGTCCCAGATGACCAGGTCAGCATCGGATCCCACAGCAATGCGGCCTTTCCGGGGGTAAAGGTTGAACACTTTGGCTGCATTGGTGCTGGTCACGGCCACAAACTGGTTCTCATCCATCTTCCCAGTGACCTGAGGAGGAGAACACACACATGCACAACACGCACACACACAACAAAAGCAGACTAAAAAGTTGAAGGGTGGAATACTACTTAGCCATTAAAAAGGAACAAACTTTTGATACACACAACAACTTGGATACTAAAGGCATTATGCTGAGTGAAAAAAACAACCTCCAAAGGTCACGTACTGTATGATTTCATTTATATAACATGGGCAAAATAACCAAGTTATAGAGATGGACAGACCAGGAGTGAGACGGAGATTCTTCCAAGGGTTAGGGGTGGTTGTGACTATAAAGGGGCAGTAGGAGAGGGGTCTCTGTGGTGATGGAGGACATCTCTATCTTGATTGTGGTGATGGTTACATGGATCTACATATGACAAAATGGCACAGAACTATACACACACATCACACCACTGTCGGTCTCTGGGTTTGGATATCACACTCTAATTATGTAAGATATAACCATGGGGGAAACTGCGTGAAGGGTACACAGGACCCCTCTGTCTTATCTCCGCAAGTTCCTCTGGATCTATAATCATTTCAAAGTAAAAAGTTTTAAAAGAAATTTGAAGGGGCTGCAGGGACTCTTCAGGAAACATCATTTGGCTTATGTCCTCTTCAAAGATACAGGCACAGACCTTGGCTCCAAGTCCAGCCACCATGGGAGTCTCAGCTGCCCTTCCCGGCAGCAAACCCTGGGTGCCAAACACACTCCCCACGTCCTTCCCCCCACCTCCTCATCTCTACCACTTGCGCCTCATGTCCCTCTAAATGCAGAATTTGAGGAGATGAATGCATTTCTCCGAGTTAGGAAACCTGCTCTAAATGCAACAGAAAAATGGGCAAAGGAAATGAGCAGGTAGGAAGAGGGAGAGAAAAATACAAATGGCCAAAAGCATACAAAAGAAATATACACTTTAGTCAGTCATTGAAGAGATTGAAAAAAAATGAGACACAAAATTCACGAATCAAATCGGTGATACTTTGGGTTTTTTGCTGATAACACCAGTTCAGACCTGGTAGAAGTTAACTGGGTAATGCCACATACTGCTGGCAGCATACAAATTGGTGCCATCTTTTTGGAAGGAATTTTGACAATATATATCAAAAGCCTTAAAAATATGCACACCCCTTGACCCAGCACTACCACTTCTAGAAATTTCTCCTACAAGCATCATTAAAGATGTGTCCAAGGATATAGCTATAAGGGTGTTCATCCCAGTAAGAAAATCAGAAACAACATAAGGGACCAACCAAAGAATTACAAATGAATTACAGTTCAGCATTAAGATGGAATGGTCTGCTCTTAAAAACCAAGTTGTTCAAGTATGTTTAAGGATGTGGAGACTTTTTCATGCTATAGGTTTTTTAAAAGATAGGCTACAAAACAGTATGCCAGCCACACACTCACACACACACACACACACACACACACGTGCACTCTCTCACTGGCAAAAAATGAAAGCCATTTGCTAAAACGTTCATTGCAGTTGTATCTGAAATAGGGTGTCATAAGTGATTTTTATTTTCTTTCTGGAATAACGATACACAGTTTACATAATTGAAAAAATTCATTAAGAAACAGAAAACCTATTGTTATTACGTTTTAAAATATTAAAAATAAAAAAACCCAAAGATCCCTTAAAGGTCAGTATATGTTCAAAGCGGGCTGAGCCCACAGAGTCCAAAAGACCATTTTAAGGAAACTGAGTCCATTTCCACGAGTGGATTAACTAAGTCACCAGGTTGCTAAGGAAGTTTTTTCTGGACTGATCAAAAGAGTCATATTGTAAAGACGGGTTTTTTCCAGTCTCCACTGGTCCACAGATGATAATGGTGACAGACACATATGGGATACTTAGGGGGAAATGACCACTGAGGAGTGGTCTTAGATTTCCAAACCTAAGAAGTATTATCCCACAAGTTCCAGTTTCTAGAATTCTCTCAACTGCCATTTCCAGGCCTGCGTGAGACCCAGGGCCCTCGGATGAGGAGGCAGGAGAAAGCTGAGCCCTCCCCCTGCGTGAGACCACCACTCCTTACCACAGCCTTATCCCAGATGACGGACAACCGCTCCTCCGTGCCATTGGTGCCTTCGGGGATCAGGGTGAAGTTGTCCTTTCCTACGGCCTTCTGGGCAGTGTTGAAAGTACAGTGGGCACTGCCAGTGACCTGGAGATCTCCACTGGAAGGAAAACATACCACTGGTTTTTCTCTAATCTTTGACCTCAGATCATCCTTGAACGTACTTTTTAACAGGCCAGGCCACTGAAAGTTTTTGACTGTCTTCCCCCCTCAGGAGACAAGAAATCTGGGAAGCTATGGGCTGATGCAGAAACTTCATTCTAATGCTGTGTATCTACGTCCAGTTTGTGAGGTATCTTACGAGTGACACTGCACCACAGTAGAACCCTTTTGCTACCTCATTCATCCCCTTTGGTTGACTTTCAAGATGGCCCTGGTTTTTACCCAGAATTGCCCCCAAAAGCGTCAGGGCGACAATCCCCTGCTGCCGTCCGGCAATCCGAGTTTGGAGAACGAGGTCTCTATTTGCAAGTTTGCTTCTGCCCACCATGTGGGAACCCACCGGTCAGCTTGGTCCGAGGAAAGACCAAGAACGGAAGGTAGGAACAAGTCGCCAACACTCACCAGGACAGCAAGGAGTTCAGAAAGTCCGGAGTGGTCGGGTCGGGGCTCAGGGGCGGGGAGGTGACAAAAGCAGCAGCCTTGGCCCAGTTCTTGCTCCAGTACTGAGAGCCATCAGTCCCCAAGCTGGCGGTGATGGGCTCACCATACACCACGGTCCCTGATAAACAGAGGGTAGAGCTGAGTGCTGTGCAAAGAGGGGGGAAGGAAACCACCACTGCTGGGACTCACTGCCTGCCCGGCAGCATGTCCAGAGCTCTCAGCACCCCTTCAAAGAAGGGGCCCGCCTGCTCTCCCAGCTGAGGAAACTCATGTTCGGCGAAGTCAAATACCCAACACCTATCCAACGAGCACTCCCTAAGACTTCATCTGTGACCCTTGCTCTTCCTTTTCTTTAATTTTTATTTTATATGGGAGTAGAGTTGATTAACAATGTTGTGTTAGCTTCAGGTATACAGCAAAGTGATTCAGTTATACATATATCGATTCTTTTTCAGATTCTTTTCCCATGCAGGTTGTTACAGAGTATTGAGTAGAGTTCCCTGAGCTGTACAGTAGGTCCTTGTTGAGCATCTATTATATAGTAGTGTGTGTATGGTAATCCCAACCTCCTAATAATCTCTTCCCCTTACCCCTGCTCTTCTAACTCAACCCTCTCCCCCTAGGGGATCCCAAACATTTCCACCTCCTATTCTGTTGATTCGCAAATCTATTCACAATCTCCAGCTCAGACTGCATTCAAGCACCCAATCCCGAGCGCCATCTAGACTCTTATTTTGGGTGATCCAGGGCACCTCACACTTAACCTCACTGCTCACCAAAACATGCCCCCTGCTCTCCCAATGTCTCCCAGTCCTTCTCCCAGTGTCCAGCTCTGGTTAATGAGCCGAGACAGGAAACAACATGTGACATCAGTGGGATGAAGCATTTGAGAGCAAGTACACAACCCTCCACATCTGCCCAAGAGACAGCCTGGATCCCTGAGTCACCACCCTGAGGGTCCCCAGATTCACAGCAGACTTTGTAAGAGTGCAAAGTAAAGGACTTTGCACAGTTACGTTACTGAGATTTCAGAGTTTGCAGAAGCTTAGCCTAATTCAGTATATTGTCAAGAAAGAATGTTGATTTCCTGATGCTTAAATCACGTCCTCTTCTCTATCCACTCATGTCCAAGCCAGAAAATTGGGAATCATTCATATCCATCGAATGCCAATGCTTTAATGCCTTAAATACATCATTTCCTTTCCTTTCCATTCTGCATACCTTCCCTCAAAATCAGGACTTCATCATTTCTCCCCAGCTCACCTGATTAATTTTTGCTTTCCCCACCTCTTCATCCATTCTCCATGGCACTTCCAGAGTGATCTTCCTAAAACATAATCTTCCTGTGTCACTCTCTTGCATAAAATCCTCCCAAGGAGACCTTCTGACTTCAAGGATAGAAACAAACTTCTCACTGAAGCATCTCATGCCTTTCATTAGCCGGCCTCACATCAAAACTGGTCTCTTCTCTACCATCATCCAAAAACTCCACTCCGTCCTCCACTCCAATAATCCAATAATCATTCAGTTTTAAATTTTTTGATTTTTCAGACAGAGAAAGACAAATATCATATGGTATCACTCATAGGTGGAATCTAATTTTTAAAAAATGATACAAATGAAGTTATTTACAAAACAGAAACAGACTCACAGATTTCAAAAACAAACTTATGGTTACCAAAGGGGAAACGTGGCGGGGAGGGATAAATTAGGAGTTTGGGATTAACATATACACACTACTATATATAAAATAGATAGGCAACAAGGACCTACTGTACAGCACAGGGAACTCTACTCAGTATTCTGTAGGAACCTTTATGGGGAAAGAATCTGAAAAAGAATGAATATATGTATAGGCATAACTGAATCACTTTGCTGCATACCTGAAACTAACGCAACACTGTAAATCAACTACACGCCAATACAATTTAAAAAAAAAATAATCAATTTTTGATTTTTCCACTTGATGGAGATACCCTTAGGAAGGTGACTCAATAAATGTGTGTTGAACTGATTGAAGGGTGAGATATTTTATTAAGTAAAGGCATCAGAGCTGGAGTTTGATCCCAGGCCAGCCTCACCACCACCGGGAATTCACCTCTTCTACCTGCTCCCACCAAGGGCTCCCCTACCCCCCACTGTGGTCCTGCCAAGTGGTCCCTTTTCTCCAAACCCAGGGCCCTCAAGGCCAAACACTCCTCAGTCTGGAATGTGTCTCCTTTCCTCTCCGCGGCCTTTTCCAAGACTTTATCTCTTGGTAACACAGCACTACACCCACTCTGGGACAGCCGCTGCCCCGAGAGCTGGCTCCGGGTGCTGGCCCCCTACCCTGACCCCTGCCTCAGGAATCTCACAAAGGACGCTCTGTTCAGCCAGGGAGTGTTAGAGGCCCAGCAGGCAGCTCACTTGAGGAAATCGGTGACAATCCCCGAGCAGGAGGGAGGGCTCCAGAACCCAGGGGACGCCTCCCTCTGAAGGAACCCCCAGGGAGAGAAGGGCAACACTCAGAATCACCTGGAAGGTCCCCAGCGTTCCTGACCTACTCAAAGCCTCCCAGGCTGGATTGGGTCGAGGAGCTGCTGGGCAGCTGCAAAACCTGCTCTAGCTCATCTCAAAGTAGTAAAACCCCACAACAAGAAGGCCTTGGCCGTTGTCAGGTACATGTCTATGAAATGCAAATGGCTGAGCAGGCCCCAGCTCCCCCAAGGGCCACAGTTTTCGACTGGAGCATCGGCCAGAATTGGCTGAACTCTTCCAACCCAGCCAGGTCTGGAGGTCCCACTGGCTATTGACTGCGCATGAAGGTGAGGTCTGGGCGAGTCACTAGGAAAACAAAGGACCCGCAACCCTAAAGGTTTCCTGGCTTTGTCGACATGAAACCAATCAAGAGACAGAACTGCCTGGAGAAAAAGGGTGGCTGCCAGTCTTTGGAAATCCTTGGACGAGCATCAGAAGTTTCCTGATCTTCCTGGTAACTCGATATTCCGCATCCTCTCCCTGGATCTGCACTTCAATCCTGCCTTTGGAAACTTGAGTACAAGGAGGGGCCGGTTCCTGGAATGTGTCCTGAATCCTACAAGTGTGAGTGCCCTTGACCTCGGCCTGCATCTCACTCTGCAAAATACAACTCAGATTGGGCTGGAGGAGCTGGTAGAGGAGACAGGGCCCATCCCCTCCGTGCACCGGCCCACGCACCTCACCACAAGGGAATGAACTCGGCCTTCAGCCTATGCAAAAGCCAGAAATGGGTCAGAATTCAAGGTCATTGCTGACCAGACCTGCCTCCTTAGATCAAGGCTGAGCCAGGACTCCTGGGCCGGGGTCAAGCAAAGACGTGGGCACTTAGAGAAGGAGAAAGGCATCTTTCTTTTTTTTAAAATTGGAGTATAACTGCTTTACAACGTTGTTATTCTCTGCTGTACAACGAAGTGACTCAGCTATGTGTACATATATCCCCTCCCTCCTGGACCTCCCTGTCACTCCCTGCCTCATCCCACCCATCTAGGTCATCACAGAGCACCGAGCTGAGCTCCCTGTGCTATACAGCAGGTTCCCACTAGCTATTTGTTTTACACATGGTAGTGTATATATGTCAATCCCAATCTCCCAATTCTTCCCACCCTCCCCTTCCCCCTTGTGTCCACATGTCCATTCTCTACGTCTGCGTCTCTATTCCTGCCCTGCAAATAGGTTCATCTGTACCATTTTTCTAGATTCCACATATATGCGTTAATATACGATACTTGTTTTTCACTTTCTGACTTACTAGAGTCTGTCATACAGAGTGAAGTAAGTCAGGGAGAAAGCCATCTTTGCAGCTCATTCCTGCTTTGCCCTGTTCAGGGATTCAGAGGTCCTTGCTGTCTTTTGGGTTTTCTTCTCTTCAACCCCCAAAGGCAGGGCAGGAGTTACATCGTCCTGAGGAGGCCTCCACCTCCGCCCGTTTTATAAACACTGTACCTGAGACAGCCATGGATGGGCTTCTGGACCTCAGTCAGGCCGCAGACACCACTGCACTGCATGTCGGAAATAATTACCACTAATAATAATAAACCACCAAACAGGCTTCACTGGCCTTTCTGCCCTCCTCCAAACACACTGCTGATGTTTTCTTGGTGGCAGTTAGACCTTCATGCTCTCCTTCTGCGGGGAAAGTCTAAACTGAAGGCTGTGATCCCAGGCCAGCCTTTGGCAGGCTCCCTAGGATGGCTGGGAACAGCAGGGCTGGGGGTGGTGTTTATTTACAACGGGACTGAGTGCATTCATGAAGAATAAAGGAAGGCTGGGGGTTTGATATGTTTGACAGCTTCCATCCGGACGGTTAGTCATTTCCCATGAACGGGAAGCAAGAGGACAAATCCAGAGCAGAAACAACGGAAAATCGTGTGTGTGTGTGTGTGTGTGTGTGTGTGTGCGCGCGCGCACGCGCGCGCGTGTATATATTTCAAAACACAGCCACAAAAGCACAGTGAAAAACTACACAAACACTGGGACTTCCCTGGCGGGTCCAGTGGTTAAGACTCTGCGCTTCCACTGCAGGGGGTGCTGGGTTCAATCCCTGGTCAGGGAACTAAGATCCTGCATGCCCCTTGGCACGGCCGAAAAAAAAAAACAACAAAAAAACTACACAAATACACACACACACCACTCTCCCTCTCCTCTCAGAGACCCCAGGCCAGAACTCAACACCCCGGCACCTGTCCATGGAGAACCCTGTCAGATTTTGGTATCAAGAGTGGTTCTAAAGGAACAGACTCTTAAAGTTTTCTGAATTGGCTCTGGGGTTTCTGAAATTGGCTCTCTAAGCTGATGCGACTTAAAGCACTAACGACTCCACTCCCAGTAGTTAAGAGAGCACTGATAGTACATGGCGTGATGGGGCAAAAGAAATGCACAAAACACCACATCAGGTACTTAAAACAGGCAAAGTTCTGGGTAACTGTGTATTTGACACCTTAGAACATTTTTGTCAAATCGAGTATAACAAGATTAGCTGGTTGTTCCTAATTGCACTGGACAAAGTGAGGAAAGACAAGGATGACTCAGGGATTCAAATTCCCAGCTCAAGGGTCCCTTAAATGACCCAAAAGTTTCTACATCTGCCCCAAAAGACATCCTCATCTCCAGTAGCCTCAGAGCTAAACCAGCTGAAAACTGAACCCAGAGTCTCACCCTGCAAATGGCTGAATTGAATTCCCAACTTGCAACCATCTGCCATTAAGGTGAGGGTATTTGGCTGCAATGTCAATGCTTCCGAGTCTCCAGCCTGCCAGCCCACCCTGCAGACTCCAGACGTGCCAGTGCCCATATCGCATGAGCCAATTCCTTAAAATGTGTGTGTGTGTGTGTGTGTGTGTGTGTGTGTGTGTGTGAGAAAGAGAGAGAGAGAGAGAGGGAGAGAGAGATTGGTTGTGTTTCTCCAGAGCCCTGACCAACACAGATCTTGGTGAGATTTTATAACATTCACAGCCCAACCCATGGGCCACTCTCTGGGTTCAAGATTACTAGGTTGTGCATTAACTTAACACGAAGGAATCGTCCCCAGGTTGGGTCAGTCCTCACGGGGCCCGTGACCATGTGCTTCTCATTACACCGCCACCATTTCTACTGACCCGCAGGGCATAGGAAGTCTCGTCTCATGTTTGAGTTGTGAACGTTTCTGCATCTGGGTTCCGGGCGTGGGGAGAGGGGAGGAGGGAGAGGGGGAGGGGTGTGCACCAGATGAGGTCATTGGGCACTGCCTACGCGCCACCACTCACACTCGGAAAGCATCAGTGCCATGCTCGACCCCTCACGTGGACAAAATGCAGTTGGAGGGTGCCTGTTCACGAGAAATCCCAACACTGGATTCTCAATGGAGAGAGAGCCAGCCCGGAGTCTGGAACTAAGGGTTCTATTTCCCACGGGCTGGATGACCTGGGGCAAGATAGTCAATTTCCACATTGCAGTTTCCTTTCTGTGACATGAGCCTACTATTACATCGACCTGTGTCTAAGTTCTTTTGAAGAGTGAAAACTGCCCAAGGTATCGTGGTGCTGGCTGTGTCTTCATTTCCTTATCTGCAGAGTGGGGCTGGTGACACGCTGTCCTGTGGAAGGACACAGAATGAAGGAAGCAGCACGGGCAAGGCAGCCCCGTGGAAACAGTCCTCACTCACGCTCTATCTCACACCTTCACTTACCTAAACACCTCCTGTCTTGGATTTAGGACCTGCAGGTCTCTGGGTGGGAGGCACACGGAGACCAGTGAGGGGAGATGCTACTGCTCCAGCCATTGAAGGGATTCTGGTTTTTCAACAGCTCACATTCACAGAGAGATGTTGAGTCATTTTACGCAGCCTGACCCCTCTAAGACCGGGTAGGGGGCTGCAGTGCGTGTCTGTGAACAGTGGCGCCTTCCCCTGTGCTCTAACCATACTTGGCTCGCACCTCTTTGATAAACTATTTCCCATGTGACCGTCTGCTCCTGCACCCTCCCACTGCTAGTAAAGGAGCTAACAGGGCTGGGACCATTGCTCACCTCCAGCTCAAATGCCTTAAGTATCACATAGTAGAAGTTCGTGGAATAAATAAGGGAACTCTCTATTTTACAGAGGAAGAAAAGGAGCCACAACATGCTGGCAGTGTCCCGCCATACCTGCCTCCAGGGTCCAGAAGAAGCCACCTGAAGCTGAAAAACAATCCTCAGCAGAAAATCCTTGCCCCAGGTCAGAGGCATCTTTGCTCTGCTTTTCTAACAAGCCCAACGTTAAACCAGCCCTTCACTCTTTAATCATCATAGAAGTAGGTACCGTTATTACATAGCCCTTACGCGCATTATCTCATTTAAGCATCATCCTTTTGCCTTTGTCACCACGACTATCCTCCCCTGCAGATGGAAAATGAGACCTAGAGGCAGTAAGTCACCTGCCCACCATCACTTGCTAGTGCCTCGTGGAGCTGGGATCTGATCCAGGACAGGATACTGATCCCAGAGCCCTAACGCTCAATACAGCTTTATGTTGTTTTTCTTCTTGGTCACTGGGGAAATCCTTGCTTCAGTATTATCCATGACTCTGTTGGGTGTCAGACTCCAGTTTCTACCCAGTTTGTTGAGGAACTAAACCCCAGCAGAGACCGAGAAGGAGATGGTCACTGCATTTCCCATATTAAAATAATCTCAAAGCATGAAGGTGAGTCAAACATTAATGCAGACCTTCATGGCCCGAGGTCAGATGCCGACGATCAAAGCCCAATTCCACCATTCACCAGCTCTGAGCTTCAGTTTACTCAGCTGCAACGTAAAACAAAGTACAGAAATTCCTGCCCCGGCCACCTCCCAAAGTTGTTATGAAGTTCCAACAAGATGGAAAGAACCTAAGCGCCTACAAGCAGGTGAGGATTTCTCCTTCTTGCTCATTAGCGCCCAGATGCACCGGAAATTCCTTTCTGGCAGCTCAAATTCATCTAAAGCAAAGGCTTTCAAGGGCTACAGGGCCGCTGTCTGAATGCAAAAGCCGCCCTGGGAACCACAAAGCAGGCACAGTTGGACTCACACCCTGAAGGTTCTAAATGAATAGACTGAAGTGGTCCCTTCTTGGTGCTCAGCCGCCAATACACACACAGGGTCTAAGTCATAAAGACAACAGAGGGACATCCTGGGGCGCTGAGTCGCAGATACCTGAGAGGGCCTGGACTCCAGCTCCGCACCTTCAATTGGGAAAACTGAGACACAGAAAGGTGAAGGAGCCGCAGCACTGCCGGCAGGGAGGCCTGGAGCCCAGAGCTCCCCCTGCAGCCCCCGAGCAGGGCCAGTGCCACACCGAGACACCTCCATCTTGAAATTCAGACAAGTGAGAATCCGAATTGGAAAACATGGCCTCGGTGTTTAAATTCTGCTAAATTGAATGTTTAATTGTATTAAAACTATATTAAAATGTTCGCTTAACTTTCTGTTTCTTATATTCATCCGGGTATGGTACGGTTCCTAAAATAAGCTGCCCCCAACTTCCCCTTTGCACGCGTCGAGCCGGCTGTCCACTCCACCCCGCTACATGGAAGCAGCGATTCTGTGATTAGCGCTGGGTGCTGAGGCTGATTCCCATATTGCAAATGTGTGCCTGGGTGATAAAGGGCCCAGGTGAGGGAGGGTCACCCACAGTAATCATCCACATGTCTCCTGGAAACAACTCAGAGCTGATTCTAAGTCAATGTTCCATTTCAAAAAGGCAGTTCCTTCTAGCTGCCAGGAGAGGGCAGGTTTCCAAAAAACTGATAACGCAGCAACCATTTCACAAAGAGCCTAAGGACAAAGGCCCCAGGGGAGCTGCAAAGAACAGGGGCTAGGAATTCATTGCTGGGTCCATCTAGAGGCTATCAGCTCCTGGGAGAGGCTGACTCAGTGGTCATTGAGCAATTTGTTCTAAGTCTTGCACCAACTCACCCACCAGTGAAAAAATCCGGATCCACGTGTATCACATCCCACAGAGAACCAGAAACAAACCAGAGAGGTCAGACTGCTCCCTTGCTGACAGAGAAAGACAGACACATGGAAAGAGATAAAGGAATCAAAAAAGAATGAGGGGGGGGGGGGGAGGCAGAGAGAGACACCAAGAAAGTGGTACAGAGACCAGGAGAAAGCTAGAAGAGTCAAGAGAGAAATGGAGACACCGAGCTGGAGAAATGCAAAGAGGCAATCGGGTTGGGAAATAAAATGGGGAGAGAGGGAAGAAGGAAGAAAGGAGGGAGGGAGGGAGGGAGGACTCTTCTATGATACTCATGTTCTGATCCAGCCAAGATCCACCCCAAGTCCACTAAACAGGATCAGGCTTTCTTTCTGTAAGTGGAGCTACACGCCCAAGCGCAGACCACGTGGTGTGATTACCCGTACTCACAGTCAAAGGGAGGTTCAGTAGGGCTGTGCTGCATTCATAATGGATAAGGGGCTCACAGCACATCTTCTGGAAGCAGCACTTAGTAAATTAGTTTCCAAGAACCTTCCCGCTGGAACAGAGGACCAGCCTCAACCCAGAATATATCGCTATAAACTACAGAGAGCCACTCCAGCACAAGGAGAACAGGACACGAGGGCGGCCAGGGCAAAATCCCCATCCTACGCCCCCATGAGACTCTCTCACACACCCCAGCGGAAATCACTACCAGCCACGGAGGGGAACGGTATTTAGCAACAGAACGTTCCCCAGGATTCTGTGGCACATGGACTGACGTCATCTGTGTATGTGTCTGGTCCATTTAGACTGCATCAAATTAACTCCAACTTTTCTACAGAAGTGGGGGCAGGAGGCAAGTGTGCCCGTCCACCCACCCTGCGCCGTGCGCGGCTTTAAATAGATACCAACACGGCCGCGGCCCCGGAACACAAGCAAGAAACTGGAGCTCCCCGCCGTGCCCAGCTGTAATTAGGTTAATGCTGGAACGTGAGGAGAGCAGAGCGACCCACTTGGCAGGAGGGGGTTGGAAAAGCAGCCCTCCCCCTCCCCCCTCGCCCCGTCCCCCTCCCCTCTGGAACCTGCGCGCAGTCAGGCCGCAGGCGGCACTTACCCTTTTTCCGGGCCTGGGCGATGACGTCCGCGGCGCTCTTGCTCATCACCTTGGTGATGTACAGGGGGCAGTTGGTCTGGTTGGCTATGGTGATGGCACGGTTCACGGCTTCAGCCTCGACCTGCAGGAGAGCATCCAAGCGTGAGAACTGTACCCACACTCGGTCTGTTCCCTGAGCCCGTCTCTACCCTCCCCCCACCGGGAGAGGCCACGGTGAACCAGAGGCCACTGTGTCCTCAGGGCTCTACCCTGAGTGGCACTGCAGGCGGGGGACGTGACTTGTCCAGTGTCACTCAATACTGATTGGTTGAAAGGACGGGGCAATTCCTTCCCGGCCCTTGTGGACGGTTCTAAGCGTGGTCAGCATCAGCCGGGGGTCTGTAAGACATGCAGATTCTCAGGTGCCTCGGGCCCTTCCTCAGACCCACAGGATCAGTAACTCTGGGGGTGGGACCCAGAAATGTGGCTCTTATGGACCCCAGGTGATATTTACACTTGCTAATGTTTGAGAACCGCCATGCTTGGAAACCAATGGCTCCCAGTTTGGTGCATTCACTCCAGGGGCATGGTCTCCAGTCAAAACATTCAGTGATGGAATTTCTGAGCTGGGCTTCTGTCCCACGCCCACAAATGAAGCCAGCATCACCCAAGAAACAATGCGACCTCACAGGGCTCTGGGAACGGAGCAGGCAGATTTGTTTAAACCAAAGGTCCCTCTGTATAGGCAAACCGAGCAACACCAGCCACAGACTGGCACACGATGGGAGGGGGCCGCTCTAACCAGTAACCTGATTCTTTAAACCTGATGCTTCAGTCAATGATGTCCCGAAGACCCCAAGGGATTACTGCTAAATACCTGATCAGGTGAGACTAGTTCTTAGACCATTATATCGTACAGGGGAATCAGCAGTGTGTGCTTAGCATGAGAAGCTCAAGGAGCAAGTGAGACGATGTAACAGAGGACCTCAGAAAGCCTTTCGCCCCCTCCCGAACCCTGGCAAAAAGGCTGGCTTCAACTCTTCCAGGCAAGGGACTGGGTCTTCCTCGGTTTTTTGCATCCTCCAGGCAGCTCTCCCGGGGTAGCACCTGGTACCCAGCAGGTGCTCAAAAATGTTTACTGAGCAAATAAGTGACTTCATTTTGGGTTAATGGTTAAAGCTAGGCTGTTCCATAAAGAGCTGCTACTTTTCGTAAGAAATGACCAAAGCTCTGGACTGAATCATCTTAGCTAACCAGTCTCTACGGCAGCTCGGCCAAGAGCTGAAGTTCTGCAACTGCGCTAAGGGGTGATCTAATTTAATATAGGAGGACATGTTTCACATTTGGTCTCTTGGGCTTCAGCTATGTGAAGAGAGATGTCTCGAGACCCAAAGGCAAACCAAACAGCTCTTGAAAAAGCTCATTAAACATCCAAGTGTTTTTAATTCCTGGCATAGCTGAACAATCAGCCTCCCCTCTCCTGGGCTCCAGTTGCAACACAAGGGCCTCTAGCCCAGGCAACACAGAGGAGGGACGTCTTGCATCTCTGCGGTCACCATAAAAGTCCACAGGGTGAAATGCAAACAGGACGCCACTAGAAGCTGCATGGCTTCCAGGGGCGCAGGCGACTGCCCAAATTCACTGTCCCAACCCAGACTCTTCTGAAAGCGAACAGAGGAGCTATTCATAACTTCACGGGGCGACGGGTTTGGACCAGGACTGCCCCGGGTGAACCAGAATGCACAGTCATGCTGATTAGGGAGCAAATGGAGCAGAAGTGCCCGTTCTAGGGGGCCCTACCCTGGGGCACTGGCTTCTGTGAAGACTGGTTTGGTGGGAGAATCTGGGTCCCAGGGCCCTGTTTGGATTGGCTCATCTGCTGGAAGGTGAGCTCTGAGCCCTCCCCACCCCCTAGTCGGACAACAGGCCTGCAGTGAGGGCAGAGGCTCTAAGGTCACCTCGCGGAGAGAGGTCATGTAATCCCCATGTCTCCACCTTTCACCCAGAACCATGGAAGGATCCACATGTACCGTTCTGGTGTACATGTATGTGTATGCCTCCGATATTAAACATAAACCGTCTTATGTTAAACATAAACACACAGGGCTCCCCTGGTGGCACAGTGGTTAAGAATCCGCCTGCCAATGCAGGGGATGTGGGTTCGAGCCCTGGTCCGGGAAGATCCCACATGCCTTGGAGCAACTAAGCCTGTGCACCACAACTACTGAGCCTGCGTGCCGCAACTACTGACGCCCGTACACCTAGAGCCCGTGCTCTGCAACAAGAGAAGCCACCGCAATGAGAAGCCCACGCACCACAATGAAGAGTAGCCCCCGCTCTCCGCAACTAGAGAAAGCCTGCGCGAGCAACGAAGACCCAGTGCAGCCAAAAATAAATAAATTAAAAAAAAAAAAAACATAAACACACAGTGAACTCTGGCTTCAATATTATGACAACAGTATTACAGTTTAAAAATAAAATTTTGTAATTGTCTCCTTACAGAGCTGTCAGGGATTTTAGGGGGTCACCTAAGCCCTGGTTTCTGATTTTAAAGATGAGCCGCCCCAAGGTCCAGGGAGCAAAGCAACCTGTACAGGCACGCACAGAAGTGTCAGTACACGACACTCCCCCTGCGGCCCAGGTCCCCAGCTGTCTGCATACCCCGGTCATCTCATACCTCAAGGCCCGGTTAGGAGGTTCCCTCACCCATCAAGAATTCTGTCACCCTTACCTCCGGTGCCCCACTCTCCTCTCAGACACCAGTCTTTGTGTGTGTGTGTGTGTGTGTGTGTTCTATTTGTTTGTTTGTTTTGTGCCACACCACATGGCTTGTGGGATCTCAGTTCCCCGACCAGGGACTGAACCCAGGCCACAGCAGTGAAAGCCAGGAATCCTAACCACTAGGCCACCAGGGAACTCCCCAGACACCTGTCTTACAGCTGTAACTGGCTCCGAACCCCATCATATGCCATGCCCTTACTTAACTTTGCATCTCTCCCTTCCTCCCCAGCTTGTCTGGAATCCCTCTCAGAAGGGACCACTTTCTCATCCACCTCGATGCCCCCCACAGGCTTCCATCATAACACGTGCTTGGGTACCACTGACGGACAGGAGGTTTCTAGATTTCCACATCCCCTATCGTCTCCCTTTCAATCTTCTCAGCTGAAAACTGGGGGAAATCCGACTGGCAATCTCACACGGTTGGGTTGGAAAGGGCAGCAGAAAGAAGAACGGGTTTTGTGTGGTTCAAGCACAAGTTAACCATCATGATGCTGGCGATGGATCATAAAACCAGGAAGGAATTACATTTTTGGATGTTCTTAACTGTTTCTTGTGCATTGGCAATATCTCCTTACCGGACTCGAAAGCTCAGTTCCCTCAGAATGCATCCATGTTTTATCCTCTTTATCTCTTACAGAGGGTTTAACACACTGTTAACAGATCCCTGGCGATGAACTAAAAAACCACCCCCAGCAGCCAAGGGAGAAGGGGGCAGCTGGTGCCTGGCCGCTCACAGGGCTGACCTAGAAGTGCACCTGCTCAGGGGAAGCACCGCATGCTGTGCCCGGCCTAGAGTCAGTGCCTCTGAATCAGCTGAGAGGCAGGTGACCGTGGAAAGCAGACAGAAGAGAAAGTCCCCAAAGCAGCCTCTCGTGAGACCACAGGACCCTCCCAAGGAGCCAGAAGCTCCCCGTGTTGGAGCGTTGCCGCTCTGCCAGCCCCTAAAGGAGCCTTCCCAATCTACGGCTGGGGATTCTGAGGTTCGCAGTGCAACAGCGGCTACAAGAGAAGTCTCCCGGGCCTCAATGTGGAAAAACGGGTTTGCTGTTTGTGGTCAAAATAGCAACCAGGACCCCTCTCCTCTGATAGCTTTGGCCTGTTCAGTAAACCCAGGGCGGGCTTGCTTTCTATTTGGGGTTTGCAGGGACCTGGGGATGCAAAGCAGACGGTGGGAGAGACGGAAGCAAGCCCCCCGGGAAGGCTCTGAAATGGAAACAAGCGCGCGGCTCTCACGAGAAGCCCCGGGTATCAGGAGGAGGGGCGTTTGCTTTTCTCAGAGGACAACATCCTCTTCCTCTTCTCAGCCGATCGCCGGATGAGGCGAGAGTCCACTTTCCAATGCAGGCCAGCCCCAGGTGTCGCCACCTGGTTACACAGGCCCGCTGGCTTCCCACTGAGCTTGGGCTCCGGGGTGTGTGTGTGTACACACTGAGGGGGTCGGGAGGGCAGGCAGGATACTACTTGCACTTTCTAGCTCTCTGATGCTGAACTTCACACCCCCGTGATTTCTTTCCACGAGAGACACACTTCACCGCAGGACACCTCCGGGCGGCACCACACACAGGCAGCAGAATGGAATGGGTCCCCTGGATCCAGCCGTGCAATGGACTGAATGGCACCCCCTGGAGTTGTGCGAAGGAGGCTGTGTTGCATTGCCCTCAAGGGACGCTCTAAAGCTGAAATGTGGGCTGTTAACGCACAGTGTCTGGCACCTCTGGGTACTCAGGAAATGCTAGCTCCCGGTGGGGCTTACAAGGAAAAGAAGGGAGAGGCATCCCTCTGCCCCTCCTGGAGACCTTGCAGCTCCAAGGCCTGATCCCAAAACTGTTTCAAGACTGAACGCAGGGCCAACCACCTCCAAGGAGGATGGGTCTGGGGACCGTCATGCCTGCGTCACCCTTCCCACTCCCACAGCTTTATCCAGGGAGATGCGGTTAAAATGATCACCGAGGCCAGCCTTGAAGGGGAAACAAAGGCACAGAAAGGAATCTTCGGAGTATCTGTGCTAGTGAGATGGTTTCTGCACGTGTGCGTGTATATGTATGTGCACGTGTGTGAATGTGCACACACATTGTGTGTTTGTGTGTACACGTGTGCGTGAGTGTGCACGTGTGTGAACATGTGTGCACTTGTGTGTGTGCACCCTTGTGTATAAAACCAGCCTCAGGTATTTTTAGCGTCGGCTACTGGGACTGTCTGCCTCTCCTGCGACCTGCATCCCCAAATCACTGCCCACCAGCCACGGTCACAGCCTGGGGCTCCCCGCAGCCAACAACACAGAGGCCTAAAGAGGTCACTTCAGCCTCCTGCACCCTCGCGCCAGCTCCGGTTCAGCTCGCGCGCGGGAAGGCTGGTGATTGTGAAAGGACCTGCATCCCAGGGCCTGGAGAGGGACCACACAACAGTGAAAATGTAACAGCTTCCATCCTTTCATCTGAGACAAATGACCCCAGGGCCTCAGATGGTAATGAAGGTGCCCTGGTGTGCATGTGCATGTGTGTGACTGTGTGTCTGTGGCTCTGTGTATCTGTGTGCCTCTGTGTGTATGTCTGTATCTGTAACATGCATGTCTCTGTGTGTGTGTCTCTGTGTGTCTGTGACTCTGTGTATCTGTGCATATGTCTGTGTCTGTGACTCTGTGTGTGTATCTGTGTGTGTGTCTATGTGCTCACACGCAGTAAAAGGGCAGAACAAGGAACTGTAAGCCCTCAGTGTGTGCAAGACATTCTAAGTGGCTTCTACCTTTGCGTTTTTCTGCCTCTTTCCTACATTCTTTCTCCTTTTCCAGCCTCATCCCTCCCTCCCCCAAAGCCTAGGGAAAAGGCTGGGGAGACGAGCCACCTCACCCGACCCAGGCAGCCCACTGACGGCGCCTTCAATGCCACACCCTCAGAATCCATTTTCTTCTCGGGGGAGCAGAGCCCACGGGTCCTAATGTGACCCCTTCCCAGACTCAGAGGGGACGTCCTGGCCCTAAAGTTCTGCGATTTGGGGCCCCTGGTCCCATCCGTACCCCTCTCACCCAGCATCTCCCTCCACCTGTTTCCAGGAGGAAAAATCCTAATTTTAAGTCACCATCCGCTCCCGCGATTATTTTATCTGCCCTCTCTGCCTGTCTCTTTTCCTGGAAGGACAAAATCTATTCACCTCCATGAGACCCCCAGCATCCTCTGCTCAGAGCTGCCAAGTCCTCCAACGCCTGACCTTGAGCCTTTCATTAAAGAGCCAACTCCTGAAAAGTATTCAGAGGCCACAGATTCTAATTTAGAAAAACAGGCTCTCTGCCACATAAGACGTGAGCACCCCCTTCTCACTCACAAGCCTCGCCACCCAAGACAGTGACTCTCAGCGTCGGGGCCAGCAAGAACCCTGCTCTGAATATTCCCTCCTCGATCTTGAAAGATTCTGTCTCCCACACTCTGCTGATTATGTTACACCCTGTGCAGACTTATCACAGAAAACCTTACAGTCCCCCTTCTGCTTTCTAGACACTTAGAAGAGCTTTAATGGTAAGATTTTGGAGGCCCTGGCTTATGAACCACAAAACCCCAACTGCTGGATGCTCATAAAAAGCTGTTTGTGTCTGTCTACCCAAGAAAGGGCTTGAAGAATTAGAGACAGAAAGAGGAGTCTTTAGGCCAAACAAGCCATACTGCTTTACCCCACAGCACAGTCTAACCCTTCACTTTGCCTGTGTAGACACTTCTCAGTGGGTGATGTGACTTTCTCAGAGGGACCAAAATCAGCACCCGAGAAGCCCCATTCTCAACAGGCAGGAAGTGGGTTCTCTGTGGCTCTGGTGGCGCCCGCCCCAGAACACGGATTCATGCATTGCATCCAACAGGCGCTCACCTCCTCGGGCCGGCTCAGCACATGTCCCTCGGGGCCCGTGATGCCCAGATCCAGGATCCTCTGTTGTTCCTGCAACGTTTAAAGAAAAGCAGGCTTTCAGGGGGAGCTGGATCCCAGGTGGCTCCGACTGCTGAGACGTGGGTAAAAATTACTCGGGCAAGACAGCAAAATGGCACGCTGACCACTGAGCCCTCATCCCAAGACCCCAGGAAGAGAGGGCACGGTACCCTGCTCTCAGTGCTGCCCAAGCTACGACAGATCGGTTACAGCCTCCCAAATATGTACAGCTGTCCCCTGGGATGCCGAAAGCCAATGTGCCCCCAGCCCTGGGCTACAGAGTAAAATATCTATACGTGGACTTCCACAGGCAGCCGCGTCACAGCGCCGAGGGGAAGGACATCTCTGTGGAAAGGCTACACGTCCTCCAGAAGATGTCGAGGGGCACGTGCATCCCCAGCATTCGCGCTGTCAGCGAGGCTGTGTGCACGGTCCCACTGGGTCACTCCGCTGTTCCCCACTGGAGCTGAGCTATGGAAGCCGCTCCACTCTCGAGCCTGCCTCTCACCCTGTGGGTCATGTCGAGGTGAAGAGAAAGCACATACCTCTGCGATGATGTCGCCGTTTTCCGCGTGGACTTGGGCAATCGCTCCGATGTCCCGGATCACGCTCAGGACTTCATAGATCTGCGAGAGGGAGGGGGTGGGATCAGAGACAGGGACTCTGTCTTCTGGTCACAAGAACAACCACTGCCCTGCAGCCACAGGAACAGCACTGGGACCCCTCGATGCTTCTATTAACGCGGTTTCTGAATGCCGAGGGCAGTGTTTCGGGCACAAGTGGCAGAGCAGGACCTCGTCGGTAAATTAACAGATAATTAACAGACGGCAGCGTACCCTAAAGGGGCTCTTGAATTAGGAGAAGCTCTTGGTGACACCTCCACTGCACCAGGTTTGCTTGAAGAGGGTCGGGGAACAACCTCTCGGTCTCGCTGGCCCACGGCAGATGGCTGATTCCAGTGTGTGTTGGCGGAACACCTGGTCCTGGGGGACCAGGCACTGGGTTCGTACCCTCCCTAAGAGGTTTACTCAGGGGCTTCATCCACCAGCCATTTCCCGTGGGCATTCTGTGGAGGGCAGCTTCAAGACAACAGCAGTGGGTTACGAACATACCGAATGCCAGAGAGTAGGCGTTTCTTACCTGGGTACCGTTAGCTGGAAGCCGATTTTGGAAAAGCATGTTCACGAGGAAGGAATTTACCTAGTGGTCAGACAAACTGAGTGGGATAAAGTGTGACAAATAGATAAACCAATAATCTGGAAGTGTCTTAAGGATGTAATAATTTTATGCTATGTTTGCAGAGAGACAGCAAAGTCAGAGAGTGAAGAGGGAGAGACAGAGTCCAAAGAGAGACAGTGATGGAGACAGAGAGAGGAATGATTATAAGCGTAATGGGGGACGGGAAAAGGTGGAACAACGGGCGAATTTAAGGGCTATACAGGGGGCAGAAGGAGTGCGGGGGTGTAGGGGTTCAGGGGCGCGTTAGGTGGAATTCGAGAGCATAAAGGGGTATAATGGGACACTAGGTTGGGGTGACCCATTGTGGGTCAACAGCAGCATTACGCACTAATAGCCAATGGTGGATGTAAAAGGGAGCGGGGGTGGTATTGGGTGATTCTTTATGGGGGGCCTGCACAACTCTTGGGTATCTGGTGCCTGACTGTTTTTGGGTAGGGTTGGAGGTCTTGGCCGAGTCGCACGCTGACCACAACGTAACCATGCCCGGGAACGAGAGGGAGAGGAATGCACCAGCGGCAGGTCCGTCGGGCGCAGACCGGCGAGGGCCTTACCCCAGGAGCAGGCGCCAAGACGTCGTGCGGGCCGCGAGAGACAGCGAGCGCTCCCGCCAGGCCGGCGCCGTGAGCGACGTCACAAGAAAAAGCGTGGGGAGGGGAACAGCGGGGACACAGGACGGAAGAAGGCAGAACACCGCACGGGGGAGGACGGACGAAATTAGCGGCCACCGGCCCGGGGAGGCACGCGGGCAACCAGAAGGACGACGACCGGGGTGAGGGACAACCGTTTCAGCGGCGGACAACACGAAGGAGGCCAGCAGCGTGTGGCAAGGGCCGTAGTCTCGGCCACGACGAAGTCGTAAGCACAAGCCACCGGAAGGACGAGGGGCCCCAACCCGGCCACCGTAGAAGACACTACCAGCGGAGCTCGTACACCGCCAGCGAACCCCTGGATCAAGGAAGTTCGAGGAAGCGTAGGCACCGACGCAGAGCGCGAGGACGCAACGTGGACCAGGAGCCGCGGCGACGAGTAGAAAGCAGGGAGAGGACGAGAACAGAGTTCAGCAGCCGAGAGGAGTCGGCCGGTCAGGAGGGGGAGTGGGGGACGGCGACGGCCGCGGATGTTGTGAGGCCCGTCAACCGGCCTCGACGCCGTAGAGCAGAGAACAGGGGAAGCCCAGGGGGGCAAGTATGTGGGGTTGAGGTTTAAGGCGAAGGCCCCGGGCGCCACAGTGGTAGAAGAAGAATGAGGGGTACCGAACCCGCACGCAGACGGCAACGCAGCGGAGAGTGGAAGCGACAGTAGTTGCCGGAGCGAAGGTGGGCAGCAAGTGACGGGTCGACCGGCGAGTAGCAGCTCGGACCGAGGAAGGCCACCAGGGCCAAGCGAACGGAGCAGGGGGGGAAAAGAGGCACGAGGGCCCCACAAAGAGTGGAAGCCAAGGAACCGTCAAGCATAGGGACGGGGGCACGCGCGGGGCTAAACACGGGAAAAGGGCAAGACGCGAGGAGACCAGGTCTGGAAGTAGAGGAAAGGCGAGGTAGGACAGGGCGAACGTATAAAAAGAGAGGGGTGTGACGAGCCTGGACAGCGGAGGTCGAGAGGCGGGGGAGGGCACGGTGGGTCAGGGAACGTAGGAAGAGAGGAACGGTGGGGGAGGCCGGACAAGGCAGTCGCCGCAAAGTCGGAAAGGGGAGGGGCGGACCCCGTGGGGGGGTACCAGGCGGCGAAAGGGTAAAACCCGGGAAAGGAGCAGGCGAAACAGCCAGGGAAACGGGCTGAAGAAGGCCGTGCGCGAGAGAGAGCGGAGGACGGCAGGAAGCGCGATGAAAGTGACGAGGGCATGAAGCCACGCACAAACACCGCAGTTCTACCCGGGACGGGGGGTCGGGGCAAGAGCAGCCAACGGAAACAACGAGAAGGGGGGCCCGTGGGGTCGACACAAGCAAAAGAAGGGGGAGAAGGCGGGCGGACAGGACAGGGGGAGAAAGCGTAGCGAAGTAGAGAAGGTAACACAGGAACCGGTGAAAGGACCAAGCAGCGTAGTCAGGTCGAGGACGAAGGAGCAGCGAGACGGAGAAGGCCAACGTCGGGCGGCAGACAACCGCCAACGAGCGCGGGAACCGGGCGGGGGCGGATGCAAGGAACCGCGACCGGACAGGGAGGAGAGGTGGAGCGGGTCAGTCCCAGGCGTCAAGAAGTCACCCGGTGGGATATTCCCCAGAGGCAAAATTCTGGGAGTCGTAAGAGTCCAGAAGTACGGCGCGTGCGCGGGAGCAACCCCCAGCAGGGCGCGTCAAGGCCGAATCTTGCCCGTCAGGCCGCTGGCACGGCACCGCGAGTCAGGAAGGCGGAGAGGCGAGGGACGGAAAAGAGGGGCCTGGGCGACTTGGGGCGGACCCGGCGGGCGGAGCGAGATGAGACCGCAGAGTCCACCACGGACGGTCGCACGAGGCGACCGCGGTACAAGCGGAAGGGCCCAGCGGGCGCAGAGCGACAGGCCGCAGAAGCACCCGTCTGAGACGCGCGAAAGAGAACACGAACGGTGCACGCGTGGGAGTACCTCCACGCAACCGCGACACCGGGCCCGGAACTGGACGTAGCGCGGACCCCGGAACCGAGGAACGCGAGGCGCAGACGGATGACGCAGTAAACAAGAGACGTCAGGAGCGAGGGTGATCGCACGGAGGGCGGGTGCGGGGGCTCGGCACCCAGACCGGGACGTAAAGTAGCCCCGCACGGGCAAAGGTGGGGGGGAAGGCACGGACGCCGGAGCCAAACACGACAGGGAACGGACCCAAGGGCCCCAGCAGGCCACGCACGGAGCTGGACGGGTAAAGACCCAGGCCGAACAAATGTGGGCGACACGCAGTAGATGAGCGCGGGTCGGTCGGGAGCGCCGCGCGCGAGACCCACCCCCGAACAACAAGCCGGTGGGGGGGATCAGAACGCGAGCGAGGGACCACGAAACGGAGACAAGAGAGAAACAGACCGACCGAGGCGGAGGAAGTGAGCACAAAGCAGGGCAAGCAACGCGAAGCGAGGGCAGGAGTACTAGGTGGTGAGACAACCGGTAAAGCAGGCTCAAGACGGAGACAGGGGGGAGGCGAGAGAGCGGACCAGGCAGTCCGGACCAAACCGGGTAGGGCGCGGCGCGGCGGGGGCGTCCGGCGCAACGGAACATGAGGGGCATCGTGTCGCCCGCGGCCGCATCATGCGAGAGATCAGAGGCGTGGAAGCCAGGAACGGGAAGGAACAAGAGAAGCCAAGGCCGCCGTGCGAAGACGGAGGCGCGCCAGAGGCGGCGAAGACACCGCGGCCGAACAGCGCCAGTACGGAGACACCGTAAGGGTTAGCTAGCGCCAGCCGATCCGGCGCAAACCTGCGGATGGAGGGAGGCGCCGGGGCTGCGCAGAACACGTGAGGGACGACTGGAAGCGACCGGCGTCGGCACAGTACCAGGAGGAGACAAGCAAAGGCAGTGAGCTAGAGGCCACCGAGGGCGGCGAGGCGCGACACAGACCCAGCGCAGAGCGCAAGAGCGACGAGGGGGTCCAGACCCCGAGGGGGTACTGGAACAAGGGAGGAGGAAGTCAAAGGCGGTCGACGTAAGAGGGTCAGGGGTAAGGGGGGGAGCCGAAGTGAGTAGGCCAAGCAGGCCGAGAGAGGAAGCCAAGAGCAGGTGGGGGACGGAGCAGACGGGAGGAGAGCGGGGCGGTGGTACGCCCCCGGGCAGTAAGCTAAGCGGCCGGGGAAGACGGGAGCGAACCGGCGGTGAGGAGGACGGCGAGAGGCCGACCCAGAGTCGCTGCAAACGTGCGCAGGGCAGGGCCAAGCGAGGAGGGGGCAGCCGCGTACTCGCAGCCGTGGAGGAAGAGTAACACGAACGGCGGCGAAAGGCGACGGGAGGGACGAAAACGCGAAGACGGGGGGCAGAGGTCGCATCGTGGCCCGCACACGAGAGCGAGAGGGGGGAAAGCACCGAGAGTGGAGCAAGGGGGGAGCCGGAAAGAACAAAGTAGGACGCGCAGCGGACAGAGTAGACCAGAGACAGCAAAGAGGCGGAAAGGCTACCAGGCCAGTACCAGAGAGGGGTCCAGAGCAGGGCGGGAGGTCGAGCGCACACGCGTGCGGGACGAGAGGGGTGTACACCGGGCAAGTATCATGGCCCGCGCGCGAAAGGCCGGGTCCAGTCAAACGGCGGACTCCGCAGATCCCGAGTAAACGCGGGTCCAAGGGTCGGGGAGGCAGTAAGAAGAAGCGAGCGGGAGAGGCGGACCGAGCTCAGTAGAACGCAGGTAGTGGTCCAGAGGGAGCAAAGTAGCGAGAGTCCTGGAAAGAGGGACGCGTGCGAAGTACGACCGCCAGGATTTGAGTCAGGGGAGACGAGAGCGCGGGTAGACCCGCGCGGGGCCGGAGGACAGTGACAACAACAGCGTAAAGACAGGGAGCACCAAAGAGGGGGACACGGGGGGGGAGGGAGGAGGAGCGCAGGAGAAGGGAGAGTGCGGTAACAGCAGCCGGGGAGCGCTCAGCGGTCCCCGGAGGGGGGTACGGCCAGCGCCCCGGAGCGGTGACATGTGTGGCAACCACCCGGCTCGAAGTACCGGCGTACGAGGCCAGGGACGGGGGAACTACGGGCCGGCGGTGCGGAGCGCAGCGCGGGAGAGCGTGTAGGGGTCCCACGCACGGGAAGGACTGGAACCGCAAGAGAGTCGGGGAAGTGGAGACCGGAGGGGACCCCACCGGCCAGCGTAAGCGGCGCGCGGACCCGAGACGCGAGCGCGACCAAACGGGCGGGCCGCACGCGCGAACGAGCGCAGACGGCGCCGCGTCCGTCACTGGAGAACGCGTACAAGGGACGTCACCAGAGCGAGGACCTAGCGAGCAAGGCCCGCCCCGCGCACACGGACGGCGGAAGGCCCGGGGCGGGACGAGGGAGCAGTCCCCGCAGAGCAAGCCCGGGCCGCGAAGTGCGGAGCGGGCAGGCGACGGTCGGGGAGGGTAAGGGACGTCGGTAAGGCGTCCCGGCTCCGCAACGCACCGGAGCAGAGTAGGGCATCCGAACAATTAAAGAGGCCAGTCGGGACCGCGGTCCGACCGGGGAGGCGGGGCAGGAAGGGTCAGGTCACCGCAAACCGGTTGTGACCAGACTGCTGCAGAACCACCGAGAAGGGGGCAGCAAAAGGGAATGCGAGAAGGGAGGACCCGACTGAGACCGCGGAGCGTCAGGACAGAGTAGACGATGAGGACCAGAGGAAAGTCGACGGGAAGGGACGAGCGTCGAGACGGAAGCAAGGAACGCGCGTGAGGGAAACAGGGGGTAGACGTCGGGCGTAGGCAGACGACACGGACAAGGTGGAAGTGGGCGGAGAGGGGGAACCACGGGTAAGAGGGTACAGAGTCAAGACGGGCTGAAACAAAACCCCGCCGGAACACGGGAAGGAGGTCGCACGGAGAAGGACAAAAGCGAGCGGGAGTTGAGAGCGGCAAGTTCAGCGCGGGGCAGTACGCAGAGTACCAGTTAGAGGCAAAGACCGGGAGGAGTCGATGGCGACAACGGGGGGAGGGGGACCGTGAATCCGGCGGCACCGAGCCCAAGGGGGCCCCGGCAGGCGCGGGAGAGCCAGTAGAGCCGAAGTCGCCGGTCGAACGAGGGGTACGCAGACGGTGCCGGCACCGGGGGCGAGGGAGAGGCAAAGTAGGTCAGAAACGGCTGTACCGCAGGCCAGGAAGAGGGGCGCGAGAGGGGCCGGCGGGCACCATACAAGGGGCGCGGGTGGAGAAGGACGTGGAGAACGGGGAGACATACCAGCCACCAGCGAAAGCGGGGTGGGCAGGGACCGGCAACTGCCCGAAAGGAAGGGAGCAGGTCTGCGGCATAGGGAGCAGTCGTGGGTAGAGCGCGTCAAGTGGTGGCCGTTACCACGCCCGCCCCCGGGGTAGCGGGAGGGGCGGGGCAGGAGAACGGCGCGAAGATGGGAGGAGGCCGCCGGGCAGCCGAGGGAGAACGACACGAGCCGCCGCGACAGGGGCGAAGCGCGAGCGTGGGGGGAGAACGCTGTCAGCCAACCAGGGAGCCTCAAAGGGGACAGAAGACACAACCGCGAGGGGCCGGAAGCGTCGCGAGCGTCAAGAGCTGGGTAGGCGGAACGAGCCAAGGGAGACAAAGAAGCCAACGGGGGCGTGCCCAGTAAGCGAAAAGGCAGGGGTGGGGTCGAAGCGCCACGGCGGGGAGAAAGCAACCCCAGGCGGGGGGGGGCGAGGGGGGGGGGGGGGGGAGGGGGGGGGGGTGGGGGGCGCGGGGGGAGTCGGTGGGGGGGGGGGGGGGGGATGGGCCGGGGGCGGGGGGGGGGGGGGGGGGGGGGGGGGTGGGTGGGGGGCGGGGGGTGGGGGGGGGGGGGGGGGAGGCGGGGGGGGGGGGGGGGAGAGGAGGGGGGGTGGGGGACGTGTGGGCCACGGGGGGGGGGGGGGGGATCGGGGGGGGGCGACGGGGGGGGGGGGGGGGTGAGGGGGGGGGGGGGGGCTTGTCGCGCCGCGGGCGGGGAGGCGGCTGGAGGGGGGGGGTGTGGGGGGGGGGGGGGGGGGGCGGTGGGGGGGGGGGGGGGGGGGTGGGGGGGGGGGCGGGGTGCGAGAAACGGGGCCCGGTGGGGCTAGGGGGCCCCGGGGGGGGGGGGGGGTACTCGCAGGGGGGGGGGGAGGGAAGGCCTCCTGGACAGCGTTGGCGGGGGGGGGGGGGGGGGGGGGGGGGGGTCGACGCCGGCCCCGCGCGGGGTGAGGGGGGGGCCTCCCGGGGGGGGGGGGGGGGGGGGGGGGGACGCCCCGGCGGGGGGGGGGGGGGGGGGGGGGGGGGGGTGGGGGGAGGGGGGTGGAGGGGGGGGGGGGGGGGGGGGGGGGGGTGGGGGGGGGGGGGGGGGGGGGGGGGGGGGGGGGAGTGTGGGCGTCTGGGGGGGCGTTGCAGCCGGAGAGGCGGGGGTGGGGGGGTGGGGGGGGGGCGGGGCCACGGGGGAGGGGGGGGGGGGGGTGAGGGGGGGGGGGGGGGGGGGGGGGGGGGGGGGGGGACGGGGGGGGGGCGGGGGGGGGGTGGGGGGGGGGGGGGGGGGGCCGATGGGGGGTGGACGTGGGCGCGCAGGGGGGGGGAGCGCCGGCCGGGGGGGGGGGGGGGGAACGAGGGGGGGGAGCGAGGGCGGTGGGGGGGGGGGGGGGAGTGGAACGAGGACGCGGGGCGGGGGGGTGGGGGGGGGGGGGGGCGGGGGGGGGGGGGGACGGGGGGGGGGGGGGGGGGGGGGGAACGGGCGGCGTGCGGGGTGGGGGGGGGGACGGGGGGCTCCCGGGACGCCGTGGCTTCGGGGGTTGGGGTGGGGGGGGGGGGGGGGGGGGGGGGGGGGGGGGGGTAGGGGGGGAGGGGGGGGGGGAGTGAGTGGGGCAGTGTGTCGTGGGGGGGACTGGCACTGGACCTGGAAGGGTGGTGGGGGGGGGGGGGGGGGGGGGGGGGAGAGTGGGGGGCGGGGGGGGGGGTGGGGGGGGGGGGGGGGGGGGGGGGGGGGGGGGGGGGGCGGGGGGGGGGGGGGGGGGGGGGAGGGGGGGGGGAGTGAAGTTGGGGGGGGGGACGATGGGGGGGGGGGGGGGGGGGGGGGGGGGGGGGCGGGGGGGGGGGGGGGGGCGAGCGGGGGAGGGGGGGGGGGGCGGGACGCGGAGTGTCGGTGGAGGGGGGCGGGCCATGCGGGGGGGGGGGGGGGGAAGCTTGTTGTCCGGGGGTGGTGGCCTGTGGTCTGTGCGGGGGGGGGGTGGGGGGGGGGGGGGGGGGGGGGGGGGGGGGGGGGAGGAGGGGGGACGGGTGGGGGGGGGGGGGGGGGGGGAGTGAGGGGGACGGGGGGGGGGGGAACCAACGGAGGGGAAGGCCGGGGGGGGGGGGGGGGGGGGGGCGGGGGGGCGCGGGGGGGGGGGGGGAGGGGGAGGGGGGGGGGGGGGCGGGGGGGGGGGGGGGGGGGGGGGGGGGGGGGGCCGAGGCAGGGGGACTGGGGGGGGGGGGGGGGGGGGGGGGGGGGGTGGGGGGGGGGGGGGGACGCCGGGGGGGGTGAGGCGGGGGGCGGGGGGCGGCGGGGGGGGGGGGGCGGGGGGGGGGGGGGAGGGGGGGGGGGGGGGGGGGAGCGCAGCCAGGGGGGGGGGGGGAGCGAGGGGGGGGACGGGGGGGGGAACAGGGGGGGGGTCGGGGGGGGGGAAGGGCGAGGACCGCGTGCCCGTCTCGGGGCAGGACGGGGGGGGGGGGGGACCCTGGGGGGGGGGGGGTGGGTGGGGGACCGGGACGGTGGCGGGAGGGGGGGGGGTGGGGGGGGGGGGGGGGGGGGGGGGGGGGGGGGGGGGGGGGGGGGGGGGGGGGGGAGGGGGGGGGGGGGGGGGGGGGAGGCGGGTGGCCGCGGGGAGGCGCCACGGGGGGGCGGGGGGGGGGGGGGGGGGGGGGGGGATCGGACGGCGGAGGGGGGGGGGGAGCATCGCAGCGTACCTGGGGCGGGGGGGGGAAGGGGGGGGGGGGGGGGGGGGGGGGGGGGGGGGGGGGGGGGGGGGGGGGGGGGGGGGGGGGGGCAATGGGGGGGGGGGGGGGGGGGGGGGGGGGTGGCGGGGGGGGGGGGGGGGAGGGGGGGGGGGGGCGGGGGGGGGGGGGGGGGGGGGGGGGGGGCCGGGGGGGCGTTGGGGGGGGGGGGGGGGGTAGCGGGGGGGGGGGGAGGGGGGGGGAGGAACGGGGGGAAGCGGAGGGGGGGGGGGGGGGGGGCGTGGGGGGAGCCGAGGGGGGCCTGGGGGGGGGACAGCGGGGGGTTGTGCCCGGGGAGAGGGGGGGGGGAGGGGGGAGGGGGGGGGGGGGGGGGTGGGGGGGGGGGGGGGGGGGGGGGGGACGCGGGACGGGGAGGTGGGGGGGGGGGGGGGGGGGGGGGGGGGCCGGGCGGGGCACAGGGGGGGGGGGGGGGGGGGGGAGACGGGGGGGGGGGAGGCGGGGACGGAGCGGGGGGGGGGGGGGGACACGCGGGGGGGGGGAAAGGGTGGTGGGGGGGGGGGGGGCCGGCGTGGGGGGGGGGGGACGGACGGGGGGTCAGGGGGACGGCGGGGGGGCGGGGGGGGGGGGGGGGGGGGGGAGGCCACGGAGTCAGAAGAGCACCGGGGACGAGAGGGGGGGGGGAGGGGGGGGAGGCGGGGGGGGGGGCGGTCGGCGCACAGCGAGGGGGGGCGAGGGGGCGGGGGAAGGGGGGGGGCGGGGCCGCGGGCGCGGGGGGGTAGAGGGGGGCAGAGGGGCCGCGGGGGGAGGGGGGGGGGCGGGGCCGGGGATACGGGGGCTGCGGGAGGGCGGGCGGGGGGGGAGGTGTGAGGGCCCTGGGGGGGGGGCTGGGGGGGATGGGGGGGGGTGGGGGGGGGTGGGGGCAGGACGCAGGGAGGCAGGGGAGGGGGGGAGGGGCACGGGGGCGGGGGGAGGGCCTCGGGTCAGCCCGGGGGGGGGTAGGGGGCACGAGGGGAGGGGGGGAGGGGAGACGGGGAGTGGACGGGGAGGGGAGGGGGCGGAGAAAGGGTGGGGGGGGAGTGGGTGGGGGGGGCGGGGGGGGGGCAGGGGAGGACACGCCGAACACGTGGGGGGAGGGGTAGCGGGGGGGGAGGGGGGGGGAGGGGGGGGGGGGGATAGGGGGGGGTGAGAGGCGGGGGAGGCGGGGAGCTGGCAGGGGAGGGACCGCGCGGGACAGGGCGGGCGGGGGGGAGGGCGGCACGGGGGCGGGGGGGAGGGGCGAAGGGAGAGCTGGGGCGGGGGGGCGGCGGGGGGGGGAGGGCGAGGAAGAAGTGCGGGGGGTGAGGGGGCGGGGGGGGGGCGGGGCAGCCACGGCGACAGCGGTCGGGGGGGAGGCGGGGAGTGGACGAGGGACAGGGGGGTGGAGGTGGGGGAGGGGGCGAGAGTGTGCGAGGGGAGAGGAGGGGGGGGGGGAGGGGGGCTCGCGAGACGGTGGGCGAGGCCGGTAGGAGAGGGGGCGGACGGGGGGGGGCCCCGGGGCCAACGGGTCCCGGGGAAACCAGAGGCGGCGCGGGGGTGGGGGGGGCGGACGGGAGAGGGGGGGCCGGGGGACGGGGGGGGCGGGGGGGGGGAGCGGGTGGGAGGGGGCCGTGGTACGTATGGGGGGGATGAAACGGGGGGGGGATGGGGGGGGAAGGTGGGGGGGGAAGGGACGGGAGAAGAAGGGGAGGGGCGGCAGGGTGGGGGGGGGGGCGGGGGGCGGGAGAAACGACGCCTAACGGGAGAGGGGGAGGGCGCACACGTGAGGGGAGAGGGCGGACGTGGGGGGGGACACGGCGGCGGGGAGGGCCCGTAGACGGGGGGGGGGGGGGGGGCGAGAAGGGACGAACGGGGGGGACGCCGGTGAGGGCGGGAGGGGGGACGGGGGGGGGGCGGAGGGGTGGGGGGTGGGGGGGGGCGCGGGCGGAAGGAACACCGAGGCCGGAGGGGAAGCTGGTAGGGACAGGGGTCGGGGGGTGGGGGGCGAAGGAGGAGGGAGAGGGGAGGGGCGTGGGGGGAGGGGGGGGGGGGGGGGGGGGGGGGGGGGGAGGAGGGGGCGAGGGAGGACGCGGGGGACGGGGGAGGTGGGGTCGAAAGGGCAGGGGAACTGGGGAGGCGGGAAGCGGGGAGGCGGGGGAACAGGGCGGGGGAGAGGAGAAGGGGCCAGGGAGGATGCGGGCGCTGGGGGGGGGAGGGGGGAGGGCGGGCGGGCGGGTGTCAGGGGGGAGGTTCGGGAGAGGGGAGTTGCGGGGGAGGGTGGGGCCGAAAGCGAACGGGGTGCTGGCGAGGAAGGGGGGGGGCGGGCCGAGAGGGACCGGGGGAGGGGCGGCGCGGGCTGGGGAGAGGCATAGGGTGGGGGGGACGTCGAGGGGGAGGGCCTGGGGGTGGGCGGAGCGCGAAGGGCCGGGGGGAGGGGGGGGGGGGGAGGGCTGGGGAGAGAGCCACGGGCGGAGGGGGGGGCCGGCTGGCGGGGGGGGCCGGCGGGAGGGGCGGGGGGCAGGCCTGGGGGGGAGGCGCGGTCGGGGGGGACAGGAGGGAGGGAAGGGGCGGGGGGGGGCGACCACCGACGGGGCCGGGGGTCGGGGAGCCGGGTGGGCGGGGTGAGGCATGGGCGGGGGGGCGGCGGGCAACCGGAGGGGAGGGGCACGGGAGGGGCGGGGGGCTGGGGGAGGGGGAGGCCGAGAGGGGGAGGAGGGCGGGGGGAGCGGCACGGGGGGGGAGGGCTAGGGGGGGAGGGGGGAGGCACAGGGGGGGCCACAGGGCGGGGAGGGAGCGGGGGGGGGGGGACGGCGGGGGTAGAGGGGGGGGCACGGGTAGGGGGGTGGAGGGGGGGGGCAGGGGCGGGGGGGGGGGGGGTAGGCTCGGAGCCTCGGCGGGGCGAGGGGGGGCGGGGGAGGGGATGGACGGGGTGGGTCCGAGGGGGGGGTGGGGGAGGAGCGGGGGGGGGGACGGGGGGGGGGGGGAGTGGGCGAGGTGTGGCGGGCGGGGGCAGGGGACGCGCGGGCCGAGCAGGGGGGAACCGGGGGGGGGAAAGGGTGGGGACGGGGGTGGGGCAACGGAGGGCGGGGAGGCGGGGTGGCGGAGGCAGACGGGGGCAGAAGGACCGGGGAGTGGGGCGGGGGGGCGGGGGCAACGGGGGGGGGCTGCGAACAGGGAGGGGAACGCGGCCGGCGAACAGGGGGTTGGGGCCGGGGACGGGACGCCGGATGGGGTACTGACAGGGGGCGTGCGGGGGGGTCCGAGGGCGGTGGGGGGCGCTGGAGGGGGGACACGAGGGGGAGGGCAACGGGGGGGAAGGCCCGGGGGGTCGGGGGGGAGGGGGGGAGGGGGGGCCGGGGGGGGAAGCCAGTGCAAGGTACAGGGGGGATGGGGGAGCGGGGGTGAGAAGCGGGCAGGGGGCGGGGGGGCGCGGCGGGGGGGAAAGTAGAGGAAGTCGGGCCCGTGGCCGGGGAGGGAGGCGGCGAGGGGGGTGGGGTACATAGGGCTGGGGATGAACTCGGCAGAGTAAGGGAGGGGCAGGCGTCGCGGGAGGGGTGGGGGGTAGAGGGGGCCGGGGGCGGGGAGGGAACGGGGGTGGGAGGGGGGCGTGTGGGGACCGTGGCGGAGGGTGTGGGGGGGGCAGGGGGAGCGGCTCGCGGGGGGGGGAGGGGCGGAACGGGGAGGGCGGGGGGGGGGCACACACACACGCACAGGGGGGGGGCCGGCGGGGGGGGGGGGCGAGGCGGGGGGTCGGGGGTCGGAAGGGGGGGCGGGCGGGCGGGGGGGACTCGGGGAGGACGACAGGGCGGGGGGGGCGGAGGCGCAGGGGGGACGGTGAGATGGGGGCGAGGGGGGGGGGTGGAGGGGGGGAGGACGGGGCAGGGAAGGGGGGGGGGCGGGGACCGGAGGACGGGGGGTGGGCGCCGGGGGGGCCAGGGGAGGTACCGGGGGGAACGGGCGCTAGGGGGGGGAGGGGGAGGAGCCCGGGAAGGGGAGGGGGAGATGAGGGGGGCGCGGGCCGGAGGCGGGGGGGGAAGTGAGGGCGGGGGGAGATCGGAGGAGGTAGAGGGGGACGCGCTGCGGGGAGGGGCGCGTGGGGGAACCGCAGGAAAGGGGGGGGGGGGGGGTGGGGGGGGGGGAGGCGGGGGGGGGGGGGGGGCGGGGGAGGCGGGAGGCGCGGGGGGGGGGGGGGGACACGGGGTTGGGAGGGGGAGGTGTACGGAGCGGGGGGGGGGGGGATCGGGGAGGGAGTCTGGGTGACGGGGGGGGAGCGAGAGGCGCGGGGGGGGGGAGGGGGGCGGAGCGACGCGGGCCCGGGGCGCGGAGGGGGGGTGGCGGAGGGGGGGGCAGTGGCCGGGGGAACCGGGGGGGGCGACGGGAGGGGGGGGAGCGGGGGGAGGGGGGGGCGGGCTCGGGGGGGGGGGGGGGAGGAAAGGGAGGGGAGTGGCTCGGAAAGGGCCCGGCGAGCCGGGGCGGCGGGGGGAGCTCCCAAGCAGGGGGAGGGGCTGGGGGGGAGGGTGACGGGGGGCGGCCGGGCGGAGGGGAGGGGGACAGGGTGAGGAGGGAGGGCCAAGGGGGGGGGGTAGATGGTACAGGGGGGGGGGGGGGGGGGGTGGGGAGGGGTGGAGGTGGGAGGGAGTGGGCGCGGGGGGGGTGGGGGGGGGGGGGAGGGCACGTAGGGGGACGTGCGGGGCGGAGGGGGAAACGGGGGGACGGAGCTGGGGGGGGGCACGGGGAGCGGGGGGGGTGGGGGGGGGGGAGGGGGGGAGCGAGGCGGGGGCAGAGGGGGGAGGGGTGAAGGGACGGGGGGGCGGAGGGGGGGGGGCAGGGGAGCACAGGCGGCGGGGTGAAGCGGGGTTAAGGGGAGGCTTGAGGTGGGTAGGGAGGGTGTGGGCGGCGCGGGGGCAGGGGTCGCTTGGGGGGGGGGGGGCGGGAACGCACGTAGGCCGCGACGCGGAGGGGAGGGTACGAGGGGGCACGGGGGGGGTGTCAGTGGGGGTCTGATACGTGGTGGGATGGGGTAGGGGGGGGGGGACGCCGACAGGTGGGGGCGCCGAGTCGGACGGATGGGGAGGGGGGCGGGGGGCGGCTGGGGGGACGGAGAAGGGGGTGCGAGGGGAGATGGGGGTCGTGGGGGGACGAGGGGGGGGGGGGGGGCGTGAGGGGGGGGGCGGAGGGGGGGGGGGGGGGGGGTTCTGGGGAGCGGGGAGTGAGGGCGGGGAGGGGGTGCGGATTCGGTCGGGCCCGGGGGCCACCGGGTCTAACGGGGCAGGGGGAGAGGAATGCGACACGGAGGGTGCGGGGGGGCGGTGGCGGGGAGGGGGGGGGGGTAGAGGGGATGGGGGCGGAGGGGGGTGGGGGAGGAGGGGGGGGGAAGACGGAGCTGGAAGGGGGGGGGGGCGGGTGGGCGCGGGGATTGGGGGGTGGGGGGGGGGGGCAGGGGGGGGGGGGGGGGGGGGGGCGGGGGTAGGAGGGGCAGGGGGGCTCTGGGCGGTGGTAAGAACGGCGGTGGACCGGAGGGGCAGGGGGAGGGGGGACCGGGAAGGAGGGGGGGAGACCGGGGGGGTGGTGGGGGGGCGCAGGAGCGGGGGGGCGGTGGCGGGGGGAAGGCGGAGGGGGGCGGGCGGGGGGGGCGACATGCGGAGGGTGAGGGGGTGGGGGGAGGGGAGGAGGGGGGGGGGGAGGGGGGGGGGGGCGGGGGTGGGGGGGGAGGCCCGGCCTGGGGGCAGCGGGGGGAGGGGCGGGATGGGGAGGGGGTCGGGGACGAGTAGGGGCATACGCGCTGGGCGAGGGGGGGGCGCAGTAGGCGGCGGGGCAGGGAGGGGAACGGGGCGGACGGGACCAGAGGGGTCAGGGTGGACCGGGCGGAGGGGGGGGGTGGGGGGGGGACGGGGGGGGGAGGGGGGCGGGGTGGGACGGGGGGGGGAACCCCGGGGGGCAGGCGGCGGTGGGGGGGGGAAGGGAGGTAGAGGGCGAGGCGGGGGGGGATGGGGGGGGGGAGGCTGGGGGGGGGGGGGATGGGAAGCTTGGGCGGGCGAAAGGGGGGCACGAAGAGAGAGTGGGGAGCGGGGGGTGGGGAGGCGGCGGCGTGGGGAGGGGCGACGGCACGGGGGGGGGGGGAGGAGGGGGGGGCGGGATGGGTGCGAACGGCTGAGGGGAGGAGTCGGAGGGGGGAGGGGTAGTGAGGGGGGGAGGGGGGGGGGAGCAGGGGGGGGGTGGGGGGAACGGCGCCCGGGGAGGGGAGGTGCCGGGGGCGGAGGGGCTGGAGTGGGGGAGAGGGGGTGGAGGCCGGGTGACGCGGAGCGGGGGGGGGGACAAGGGGGAGGGGTGCGGGAGTGGGGGGGGGCGGAGGGGGTGGGGGGGGGGCGGGGATCGGGAGGGAAGGGGGGGAGCGGGGGGACAGGGGCTCGGGCAGGCGAGGGGACAGGGGGGGGCGGGGGGGGGGGGGAGGGAGGAGGGGGGGGGGGGGGGGGGGGGGGGGGAGGGGGGGGACCAGGGGGGGGCGGCGGGAGGCCGGGGAGGGAGGGGCCGGGGGACAAAGCGGGAAGGGGACACAACAGCGGGAGGCAGGGCTGGAGGGCGGGGGTCTGCGGGGGACCTGCAAGGTGGGGCCGAGGTGGAGGGGGGTGGGCACTGGGGGGGCGGGGAGGGACTGCGGGGTGGTGGGGGGGGAGACCGCCGCCGTGGGGGGGGGGGGGAAGGGGGGCGTGGGACACGGGGAGGCGCGAGGGGACCCGCAGGGAGGGCCCGGGGGCGGGCACGCAAGTGCGGGGGGGGGGGGGGGGGGGTTTGACCAGATGCAGGGAAGGGCGCCTGGGCGGGAGGGGGAACGGGAACGCGGTGGAGAGGGGGGGGAGAGGGGAGGGTAGGGGGGTCGCGGAGCACAGCGAGGGGCAGGGCGGGGGGGAAAGGGCCGGGACACGGGGTGGGACACAGGAGCGAGGGAGGGAGCGGGAGGAGCGGGGGGGGGGGGCGTGGGGGAGCGGGACGTGAGAGGGGGGGGGCGGGGGGGGGGGAGGGGGGGCGGCGGAGGGGGGGGGGCTGGGGGGAGGTAGGGGGGGGGGGGAGGGGGCGGGGGGGGGAGGCGGACCACAGCAGGGGGGAGGGGGAGAGGTGGCGGAGGGGGGGGTACGTGCCCACGGCGACTACGGGAGGGTGCGGCGGCGGGGCGCACAGGCCTAGGCGGCAGGCGGACAGGGAAAAGGACCCCCTGACAGGGGGGGGGATCGGGGAGGCGGGCCGCAGCCGAGGGGGGCGACGGCCGGGGGTGAGGGAGGGGGGGCGGGGAAGTGACGGGGAGGGGGGTACAGGGGGGGAAGGGGGGGGGGTGGGGGGTGGGGAGGGGAATGGGAACAGAGTGGCGGGGAGGGGGCGTAGATCAGGGACGGTGCGGGCGAACGGGGGGGGCGGGGAGGGGGAGGGGACGGGAGGGGGGGGAACGACGAAAGGAGCCGGTACGGGGGGACGGGAGCGGGGGGGGGGGAGGGCGGGTGAGGTGCGGGGGAAGAGTCCGATCGGGGGCGGGGGGGGGGGCGGGACGCATGGGGTGGGGGGGAGGGGGGGGGGGGGAGGGGGTGGCGGGGGGCTGGGGGGGGGGGGGGGGGGGGAGGGGGGAAAGGGGACGTAGGGGGGGGGGGAATGGGGGGGCCGAGGGGGGGGGCCACGGGTAGGGTGGGGAGGGGGCGGCGAGGTGGGGGGGGAAGTGAGGCGGCAGGGAGGGAGGTGCGTGGCGGGGGCGGGGCAAGCAGGCCGGACGGGGTGGGGGGGGAGGGGGGGTCGGGGATATGGGCGGGGGGGGAGGAGCGCCGTGAGCGCGCGAGGGGGAGGGTCGGGGCGGAGGGGGCTAAGGGGGAGTGGAAAGGGCCCGGGGTCGAGGGGGGGGGGCGCAGGCCGAGGGGGGGCGAGGCGAGGGGGGGAGGTCGGAGGAGAGGGCGGGGGGGGGGGTCGGGGGCTGTCGGGGCGGAAGGGGGGGGGGGACTGGAGGCGCTGGGGGGAGGGAGGGGGGGCCTCGGGAGGGGGGAGGGGACGGCGGGGGGGGGGGGCAAACTGGAGGGCACGCGGAAGGGACGGGGGGGAGGGGGGGGGGGGGGGGCGGGGGGGGGCAACGGGCGGGGGGGAGGGGGGGGACAAGAGCGGAGTCGGTGCGGCCGACGCAGCGGCGGAAGGCGAGCGGGGGGGGAAGGGGAGGGGGGGGGATGGTAAAAGCAGAGGCCTGGGGGGAGAGCCGGCTGGAGCGGGGGGGGGGTAGGTGGGTCCGAGCGCGGGGGCAATGCTGGGGGAGCGTAGGGGGAACAAGCACGGCTGGCGGGAGCGGCCGAGAGGGAGGGGGGAAGAGGGGGGGGAGCCGGGCGGGCGAGAGCGAGGGGGGCGGGGGGGAGACGCGGGGGAGGTGGGGGACGGAGGAAGGTGACAGGAGTAGGGGCTTGGAGGGACGGGGGGGAGAGGGTAGATGGGGAGGGGGCGGGAGAGGGGGGGAGCGGGGGGCGGGGGGAGGGGCGGAGGGGGGGGGGTAGAGGAGGTGAGAGGGGGGCGGAGGAGGAGGTGGCGAGGTGGGGGGGGCGGAGGGGGGAGAGCGAGGGGGGACGGAAGGGGGTGGGGGGGAAGGGGGGAAGCGGGGAGACGCTGGGGATGGGGGCGAGGCGGGGAGGGAGGGTGAGGAGCAATGGGGGCGGCGGGCGGTCGGCGGCGGGGGAGAGCTTCGGCTGACAGGGGAGGGGGGGGAGGGCCTGCGGCAGGGGGGACGGGGGAGGGGGGGGGGGAGGGAGGGGGCGAGGGCGGACGGGCGAGGAAGGGGGGAGGGTAAAGGGGGCGGAGACGGGCTAAGAACAGGGGGCAGGAGGGGGGAAGGGGGGGAGGGGGAAACCGGGTGGGAGGGGGGGGACGGAAAACGGTGGAAGCGGGGGCGGGCAGGGAGGGTGCGGGGCGAGGGGCAGGGCGGCGGGGAGTGGGAGCGAAGTGAGGAGAGGGAGGCCGAGCGGAAAGAGGGGGCGGGAAGGGGAGCAGGATGCTGGGGCGGGGGGTCGAACGAGCGAGGCGAGAGGAACTGCGGGGGGAGAGTAGAGCGGGGCAGAGGGGGGGTGGTGAGTCGCAGGGTGCGGGCAGGGGGAGACGCTGGGTGAGCGGCAAGACTGGGGGGGAGGGGGGGACGAGCCGAGGGAGGCAGAAGCCGGGAGGGGGCGTGGACCAGGAGGGTGGGGAGAGGGGGGCGGGGGGAGGGGGATGGGGGGAGGAGGGGGCGAGCGGCGGGGGACGGGAGGGGTGGGCGTGGGACGGCGAGGGGAGATAGACAGCGGGGAGGCCGAGGGGGGGGGGAAGGGGAGCAGGGCAGCTGAGGGGAGTGGGGAGAGGGGAGGGGGGCGGGACGGGGCTGGGGGACGCGAGGAGTGCGGGAGAGGGTCGCGTGGGGAGGGGATGTTTGGCAGGGCAGGGAAAGCCCGGAGCCGGAAGGAGGGGTCGGGGGTGGGGGGGGGCGGGGGAGGGAGGCGGGGGGGAGTGAGCAGGGGACGGGAGAGAGGCAGGGGGCGAGGCGGGGGGGGCAAAGGTGCAGCAGGGGTCGAGGGGGGGGGGCTGGGGGCGGCGGAGGGGGGGACTAGCGGGGGGGCGGGGGAAAGGAAGGGGAGGGGGTAGGCAGCGCGCGCAGCAGCTAGGGCGGGAGGAGGTAAGGGCAACGAAGGGGGCGGGGGCGGATCGACGGAGCCGCGGAGGGGGAGCGGGGGGGGGGGACGCGACCGGGGGGGGAGGGGGGGCCGGACGGCGGGAGGGGGGGGTGGGAGGACGGGGGCAGAAGGAGAGGGCGGGACGAGAGGGGGGGGAGGAGAGGGGGGGAAAGGGCGCAACGGGACGGGAGGGCGGGGGAGAGCGGGAGGAAGGGGGGCGTGGACTGCAGGGGGGTATGGGGGGGAGGAGAGGGGGGGTAGGGGGGGCACGATCGAAACAGAAGTGGGAGGGGGCGGACGGGGAAAGGGGGAGAGCGGGGGGGGGAGGCAGGGGAGGGGCGGAAACGGGTCAAGCGGCGGGAGGGCACGGGGCGGCTGGGGCCGGGGCTGGGAACGGGCGGGAGAAGGCGGGTGCATACAGGGAGGTGGGGGAGGTCGGGCAGGGGCGGGGACGGGGCGGGAGGGGGGGGGGGGGAGGGGGGCACCGAGGGCTGCGACGGGGGGCTGCCGGGTGGGGGGGGGGGGCGGGGGGGGGGCGGAAGAGGATAGGCCAGGGCGGGCACGGGGGAGGAAGAACGGGGGAAAGCGGCAAGCGTGGAGCGGTCGGGTGGGGGGCAGGGGGGTAGGGAGCGTGACCGGCGGGTAGGGGGGCCGGGCGACAACGGGGGTGAGGAGGGGGGCGGAGACGATAGGGGGGGGAGGGGGAGGGGGGATGGGGGCAGGGGGCGGGAGTTGGGGTGCGGGGGGGTGCGGACATGAGGGAGGGGAGGGCAGGGAGTCAGGTGGGGGGGGCGAGACGGGGGACAGCGGAGGGTGGTGAAGGGGCGACGAGGGGGGGGCGCTCATGCACTGGTACGGAGGGGGGGGGATGGGCGGGGGGGGGGCGGCAGAGAGGGGCGCACGGGGGGAACGGGCGGCTGCGGGCAGCGGGACGGGGAGGCAGGTGGGTAGGGGGCGCGGGGGGGGGGGGCTGCCGTACGGGGCAGAGGCGGGAAACTAAGGAGGGGACGGAGGGCGCGAGCGGGAGGGGCGGGGGGGGGACGGGGGAGGGGGGAAGCCGGGGGGGGGGAGGAGGCCGGCGGAGGGACCAGGGGGGGGGTGGGCGGGGGGAGCGGGGTAGGCGGGGAAGACGGGGGCGGAGGGGGGGGAGGGGAGCGGGGCGCAGGGTCCAGCGGGGGATGCGAACGCGCCGGGGGAGCTAGGGGAACTGCGGGGGCGGGGAGGCGACGCATACAAGGGGGGGGGCGCAGCTGGGGGGGGGGGGGGGGCGAGGGGGGGGTGCAGGGTGCGAGGAGGCGGAGGGGCAGGGGGCGGATCGCTGAACGGGTAGTGGGGGAGGGAGGGAGGGGGGACCGGGGGCGGGGGGGAAAGAGGGCGGACAGGGGGGAGGGGGGAGGGCGAGGGGAAGCGGAGAAAGGGGACGAGGACGGGAGGGAGGGAGGGGAGGGGAGTCGACGCCGAGGGACGCGAGGGGAGCCGGGCAGGGCGGAGAATGGGAGGGGGAGGGGCGTACCGGGAGGGGGGGGACGGCAAGCGGGCGCGGGGGGGACGCGGCAAACGGAAGGGAAGAGAGGAGGAAGGAAGGCCGGAGCCGGGGGGGACGCGTGGGGGACAGGGGCGGGGGGGGGGGACGGGGGGGCGGAGGAGCGTAGAGGGCGGGGCGAGGGGCCCGGCAGGGGGGCAGCCGGAGCAGGCGGGGGGTAAAAGGGGGAAGGTGACGGGCGAAGAGGAGGGGGAGGCAACAGGGGGGCCGGACGGGGGAGGGGACGATGGACGGGGCGGGAAGGCGGAACAGGGGGGGAGGTACGGGGACGGGAGAGGGGGGAACACAGGCGCCACGGGTTTCGGGGGGCGGATTAGGGGGAGGGCAGAAGCGGGCAGGGGGGGGAAGGGCGAGCGTGTCAGGCGGGGGGGAAGACGCGGGAGGGATACAGAGGGGGAGGGATGGACGCAGGGGGGGGGGGGGAGGGGGAAAACGGGGGGGAGGCAGATCTAGATGAGGGCGTGAGCGGAGAAGATAGGAGAGGGGGCGGACAGACTGAAGAAGATGGGCGATCCGGGGGGGGAGCGGACTAGCGGAAGGGTGGGGTGGGTGCGCGGAGGTTTGGGGGCAGGGCGAGCGGGACGGCGAAAGGGGGGGGGAAAGTCGAGCAGCGAGGGGGGAGACGAGGGAGGGCAGGCGCCGAGGGCTCGCGGAAGGAGCAAAGACGAAAGGGAGGGCGGGGCAGGAAACGGGAGGGGAAGGCGAGCGGGGGGGAACGGAAGGGGGGAAGAGGGCGGGTGGGAAGAAGGGACCGGGAGTAAGGGGGAGCGGAGACGGGTGCCTGAAGGTGGGGCGGAGAGAGGGGAACAGGCAAGGGACGGGGGGGCTGAAACACAGGGCGGAAGACGGAAAAGGGGCGGGGGGAGCGGACAAAGAGAGGGCGGGGGCGGGGTAGGGGAACGGGTGGGAGTATGGGCAGGGGGGGAGGAGCTAGGAAGGGAATGGCCTATAGGGAAGGGGGGCGTCGGGGGGCAGGCGGGCGGGGGGGATGAGGGGCGGGGGGGGGGCGGGGGGGAGACGGAGAAAGGGGGAGGGCCCACGAGCGGGCGGCAGGGGGATCGGCCACAGGGAAAGGGGGGGCCGCGTGAGGCGGGGGGAGGTGGGAGGGGACGCGATGGGGAAAAAGATCCGGCCGATGGGGAGGGGGGGGGGGGGTGCGGGTGGGGGCGGGGTGGCGGGGGGGGGGGGGGCAAGCGGAAGTAGGGAGGCCAAGGCAGGGGGCAGGGAGGGAGCTGGGGGACAAGGAAGGGGGGACGGGGGAAACGAGGGTGGGGGGTGGGGAAGGTGGGGGTGGGTGGGGTGGGGGGACCGTGCGGGCGGGGGGGGAAAGGTGGGGCGGGGGGGACACGCGGGCGGGCGCTGAGGGGAGAGTTGACGGCGGAGAGGCGGGCGGGGGACGGCGAGTAGTTGGGCGGGACACCGTGGGTAGGGGACAAGTTGGTGGTAGGGGGGAAGAGGGGGGAAGCCAGAGCGCGGGGATCAAGGGTAGGGACCAGGTGGGGGAAGACCGTGGGATCGGTTAGGGGGGAACTGGGGCGGAACGTCGAAAAGCGACGGGGGTAAGCGGGAGAGGAGCAGTGAGAGGAAACCGGCAGGGGGCAGGTGGAGAGGCGGGACAGGGAGGGCGTGGGGGGCCACTGACGGGCGGGGACAGGGTACGGGGACGGGAGGGGGGCCAGGCGGGTGGGGCGGGACAGGGTAAAAAGGGGAGGGGGGACCCACGGGCGGGGCAGAGCGCTGGGTACACCGCGGGGAACCTAACGGGCCGGCGGGGCGGCGGGGGGGGGGACGGGGTCGGGGGGGGGAGGGGGACGCACATACAACCAGAGGGGGCGAGCCAGGGGTACACGCGGGGGGTGGTCAGGGGGGGCGGGTCAGCCGGGGGAGGGGGGGCCGGGGGGGGCAGGGGGGGCAGGGGGCGGGGGCGACACCGGGCGGCGCGTCAGGAACCAACCCGCGAGGATGGTCGGGGAGGGCGGGGGGGGGCGGACGCGGGCCACGGAAGTGGGGGGGCTGGGGAACTAGTTGGAGGCAGGGGGTCCACCCGCGGGGGGTAGGGGAGCAACTGACGGAGGAGAGGGGAGGGGCAAGGAGGGCGGAAGATGCAATGGGAGGGGGGGGAGGGGTCAAGGGCACCAGGGGGGCGGAAGCACGGGCCCCAACTGGGGGAGACGAGGGGTCGTGGGCGGGGAGGCGTTGGGGAGGATGGGGGGGGTGGAAGAGGTAGATGGGGGCGGGGGTCTCGGCGTGGGGGGACAGGCAGGTGGGGAGGTGGGGGGGGGGGGAGAGAGGGAGGGGGGGGACAGTGAGGGGGGGAAAGTGGCGCGGCTACGGGGCGGAACGTACGGGTCCGGGGCCGGGGGGGGAAGGACAGGGGGGGGGCGAAAGCAAGGGGGAACGCGGCGGGGAGGGCCGTGGGAAAGGGGGCCGGGGGGGGCCTAGGATGGGGGGGTGAGGCGAGGGGGGTCGGAGGACGGGGTGGCGCCGACGGTGCGGGCGGAGAGGCAGCGGGGCGGGCCGGGGCGGGGGGGAGGGGGGGGAGCGGGGGGGCTGGGGGGCAGACGGCAGGGCCAGGGGGGGTGGGCGGAAGCGCCGGGGGGGCGGACGCGGGATGGGCGGGTGCGACGGAGGGGCGGGGGGTGGGGGGGGGAAGTGGGGGCGAGGGCCAAAGGCGCGGGCCGCAGGAAGCGCGGGGAGGGGGGGTGGGGATGGGGGCTCATGGGGGGGCGGGGGGGGAGGGGGGGGGGACGCAGGGGGCGGCTCGGGGGGCGGAGGGGGGGGGGGGGGGGGGGGGAGGGGGCAGGGGGGCGGTGTGGGGGGGGAGGAGGAGGGGGGCGGGGGGCGAGGGGAGCCGGGTGGGGGAGGGCAGGGGGAGGGACGGTGGGGGGCACGGCGGGGACTGAGGCGGGGGCACGGGGGGGAGGGCCCGAGGGCGCAGGAGGGGGGGGAGGGATGGGGGCGAGGGGGCGGGTCCTCGTGGGGGGACGGGCGAGGCAGGGAGCAGGCGAGGGGGGGGCGGGGAGCGGGGGGGCAGGGGGAACAACCGCGGCGAGGGGGGGGGGGGACGGGGGCGGGGTAGGGGGGGGGGTGCACGAGGGGGCGGACGCCACGAACGGGGAAGGGGGGGGGAGCAGGGAAGGGGGGGAGGTCCGGGGGACGGGACGGGGGGAAGGGGGGGGGGAAGAGGGCGGGGGCGGGCGGGGGTAGGGGTGAGGGAGAGGGAGGGGGACGTGACGTAGGACGGGGGAAGAGGGGCAGGGGTGGGGGACGGGCGCGGGGGGGCGGGGAGAGCGGTCAAGGGGGGGGGGGGGTGGGGGGTGGGAACGAGCGCCGGGGGGTACGGAGGCGTAGGGGGGGAGGGGGACGACGGACTGCGGGGGGGCCTGGGGACGGGGCGGCAGGGTGGAGGGGGGGGGGGGGGTGGGGGGGGGAAGGGGGCGGGGGGAGACCGAGGGGGGGACGCGGGGGGCCGGTTCAGGGGGGGGGGGGACGGGGGCTGGAGGCCAAGGGGGGGGAGCCGAGGGGGGGCGGGGGCCAGGTGGGGTGTGGGGGGGCGGGGGGGAGCGGGCCCCGAGGGACGGGGTAGGGCCGGGAGGGGGGGGGACGGGGGGCGGGCGGCGGGAGGGGGGGAGGCGGAAGGCGCGAGGCGGGGGGTAGGGGGGGAGGGGGGGAGAAGGGGGGGGCGGGGGGGTAGGGGAGGTGGGGTACGGAGAGGGCGTCGGCGAGGGGAGAGGGGGGGGAACATGAGGGGGCGGGGGGGGCGAAGGCAGGGGCGGGGGAGGAGGGGGGGGGGGGCAAAGTGGGCGGGAAGCAGTGGGGGGGTCGGACGGAGGGGGAGGGTCGAGGGCGGGGGGGGGGGGGGGGAGGGGGGAGGCGAGGGCGGGAGGGGCAGAGTGCGGAGGGGTGGGGGGAGGGGGGACGCTGGGCGGTGGGGTCAAGCAGGGCATAGATGGGGGGGCGGGGGAGGGGAAGACTGGGTGGCGAGGACGGGTGGGGGGTGGCATGGGACATGGCCGGGTCGCGCGGAAGGGGGGTGGAGTGGCCCCGGGGCGCCCTGGGGGAGAGTAGGCAGCAGGGAGGCACACGGTCAGGGCGGGAGAGGCGAAGGGCTGGGAGGGCTGGGCAGCGAGGAGGGGGGAGGGAAGGACGAGGGCCATAATGTGGGGGGGGGTACGGGGTGCGGCCGGGCGGGGGGGGAGGTACGGGGGAGGGGGCTAGGTGGGGGGGGGGAGGGGGGGGGGTGCCGGGATGCGGGGGGGCAGGGGGGGTGTGGCGTAGGGGATGGGGGCGGGGTGGGGGGGGGGGAGGGGGGGGGGGGAAGGGGGGCGGAGGGACGGGTACGAGAGTGGGGGGGAGGGGGGCGGCGGGGGGAGGGGGGGTAGCCGAAGGCGTGCGGGGGGACGGGGCCGGGGGGTAGGGGCAGGGGGCACGAGAGGCAGGAGGCGGGCGTCGGCAGGGGCGCGCGAGCGAGGGGGACGCGCACAGTACGGGGCAGTGGAGGGGGGGCAGCGGCAAGAGGGCAGATGGGGGGTGGTCGGCAGAGGGTGCGGACGGCGCCGAGGGGGAGGGTGGCGGGGGTCGGGGGAGCGGAGAGAGACCGAAGATGACGTGGGGGGGCGGGCCCGGCAGGGGTGGTGGGGTAGGCGGTGGGGACAGGGGACGCCGAGCCCACCGGTGGGGGTAGGGGGGGGTAGCGGCGGAGGGGGACCAGGACAAGGGGGGGCACGGGGGAGGTCGGGGGGTGGGCGCGCGGGGACGGGGGGGGCCTGGGTCAACGGCGGCGGAGCCCGGAGGGGGGAGCGGCGGGACGGACGGGGAGGGAGGCGGAGGCAACGCGGGTGGGGGGCCCCGGCCGGGGGGCGGGGGGAGGGTCACGGGGGAGCGGGCGGCCAGGCTGGTGAAGGTGTGGGGGGGGGGGCTGCGGGCTCGGGCGAGGGGGGGGGGTGGGGGGGAGAGGGGGAGGGGGGAGGCGGGCCGAGGCGTGGGGGAGGGGGGGGACCGGCGGAGGACGGGGGCGGCGGGCGGGGGGGGGGGGGGGAGGGGGGGGGGGGCGGGGTGAGGGCTGCGAGGAGCGGGGAGGGGGGGGGACGGGGGAGGGGGGCGGGGGAGGGGCGCGGCGGCGGGGGAGAGGAAGGGGGGGGACCGGCGGAAGCACCGGGGGAGCCGGGCCAGGGGGGGCGGGCAGAAGCGGGGGAGTGGGGCGGGGAGGCGTTTAGGACGGCGGCAGGGGTGACGGGGCGGTTTAAGGTAAGGATCATGGGGGGGGCAGAGCGATGGGGGGGCGGGGGTCAGGGGGGGGAGAAGGGGGGGGGGCGGCGGGGCGCCGGGAGCGGGGGCGGTGGGTGCGGGCCGGTGGGAGGGGGGGGGGCGCGGTCGTGGGGAGGGTCGGGAGGAGGGGGGGGGGGGGGCCAGGGTCTGCGGAGGAGTGGAGGAAGGCGTCGGGGGGGGGGCCGGGGAGCGAGCGAGGCGATGGCATGGCAACGGCGGTGCGCGGAAACGGATAAAATGCGTCGGAGAGAGGGCGACGCCGGGGAACGGCGGGGCTGGGGGGGGCTAAGAACGCAGAACGAGGCCGAGTCAGGCTCTGGGTAGTCCGGGGAAAAGAGGGACAGGGACACGGGGGGAGGCCGCGCTGACCAGAGGGCAGCGCGGGTCCAGGGAGCGGGGGGGCCCAGACAGCGCGGGGAAGAGCAAGTCGCGGTCGACCAACAACGGGAGGGGGCGGGACGGGCAGGTTGGTTGAGGGGGGGGGCGAGGGCGCGGGGGGAGCCAGCTCAGGGGACCCGACGCGATAAAGGGGGTGACGGAGGGTGCGCGCGTAGGGGGGGGATGAGCTGGGGAGCAGGCCAGAGCAACCACTACGCAGCGGGGTGCGGGGAAAGGGTAGAGCAACGCGTGGTTAGGGGGCGACGGGGGGTCACAGAGCCTGGGGTGACAAGGGGGGAGCCAGGGAGGGACCGGCAAGTGGGAGCGGGAGGCGCAGGGCGGCCGAGGAGGAGGGGGAGGCCAGACGGGGGCACAAAGGGCGTGTGTGCGGGGGGACCAGGACATGGCGGGACGGCGGGGGTCGCGGGGCGTGCGTGTACGGGGAGGGGGATGCCGGACTGCGGAGGTGGGAGGGGAGCCGCGGGGAGGCGGGGCCCGGGAGGCGGTGGGGGGGGGGACGCTAGAGGGGGGCAGGGGGGAGTGCGTGGAGCAGGTGGCGGGCGGGGGGCGCGGGGGGGGGGGTATGGGGCTGCCAGTCGGTGGGGAGCAAGGGGGGGAGGGCGGGAGGGGTCGGGGGCCAGGAACCCTGGGTGAGGGGGACGGGCCGGTGCGGTGAGATGCACCCATCAGGAGAGTTGGAGCGGGGGGGGAACGGAGGCCCTAGGGCAAGGGGGAGGGGGTGGGGGGGGGGGCGCCGTAGAGAGTGAGAGGGCGGGGGGGGCGGAGGAAAGAGGGGGGGGGGGAAACAGGTGGGTGACGCGAGGTCAGACAGGGGGAGGATGAGGGGAGGCGCGCGCGCGACAGCCCGGGGCGGGAGTGGGGTGGGGTCGAGGGGTGGGGGACGGGCATAGGGGGTGTCGGGGACGGATGGGTGGAGGGTGGCGTCGGATGCGGAGGGGAGGGGGTGGGGAGGAACGAGGCGGGGGACGTGGGGGGGGCGAGAGGGTGCAGGCGGGGGCGGGGTGAGGGGGGGAGGGGGTTAGGGCGCCCCAGGGGGGGGGAGGGGAACGAGGCGTGGGCGGGCGGCCGGGAAGGGGGGGGGAGTCACCAGGGCGCTGAGGGGGAACGCGGTGGTGGGGCCCAGGGGCGGTCGAGGCGGGGGTCGGGGGGGGCAGGCGGACGTACAGCGCCCGCAGCGAGTGCGGTGACGGGCAGGAGTGGGCGTACCCGGAGGGGCCAGGGGAGGCGGCTCGAGCGAGAGGGCGCCCGGGGGGCAGTGCGTCGAGAGGGGTGGTGTCGTGGTGGGCAGGTTGCAGGGGCAGGCGGGAGGGGGGACCGGCCGGGGGGGGAGGGGGCGGGGTGGGGACGGTGGCTGCGGCCGGGGTGGAGGGAGCGCGGGGGGGGAGGCGGGCACCGGGACGGAGGAGGCGGGGGGGCAGACCAAAGGGGAGGACGCGGGGGCGCGGCAAGAAGGGGGGCGGTCGGGGTGAGGGGGGGGGGGGGGGAAGGGCTGGGTAAGCAGCGGACGGGGCGCAGAAGGGGGGGACGGGAGGCGGGGGGGGGGGCAGCAGAGGGGGCGGGGCGTGGTGAGGGGGGGGGGGGGGGGGAGTGTCTAGGGGCGGGGGAGCGGGGGCGGCGGGGGAGGCAGTGGGCGTGGGCGGAGAAGGGGGGCGTCAGGGTGCAACAAGGGGGGGAAGCGGGGATGCGGCGAGGATCAGGGGCCCTCCGAGGGGGAGGGGAGGAGGGAAGGAGGCGGCACTGGGAGGGGGGGGGAGGGGCGGGGGCAGCGGGGGAGGGGGAAGGGGGGGAGCGCGCGGGTGCAGGGAGGGCCCGAGAGGTCGTAGCGGACCGAGGACAGGTCGGGAGGGGGACGGAGGGGCGGGAGGGGAGGAGGGGGGGAAGGGGGGCTGGGGGGGGACGGGAGACGAGAGACGGAGGGGGACCACAGGGAGGGAAGAGGGGGAACGGGACCGGGGGCAGGGGGGGGGGGAGGGGGGAGGGGGATGGGGAGAGGAGGGAATGGGGAGGGGGGCAGGGGAGGGGTAGGCGGGGAGGGAGGGGGAAGGACAGGACGACGGGGCAGGGCTCAGGAGGGCGAGGGGTCGCGTTCCAGGGCTGGGGGGGGGCAGTGCGGGACCGAGGAAGGTTGGAAGTCCGCGGAGAGCGGGGGGGGACGGGGGCGGGAAAGTAACAACGGAGGGGGGAGGGAGGGGTGATGACAGTGATGGGTAAGCGGAGTGCGGGGGGGGCGCGCAGGGGGCCGGGGCCGGGAGAGGGCTGCAGATGGGAGCAGGGGAACGACACGACAGGATGATGTGCAGAGGGCGGACGACGGCGACTCGGTCGGCGTAGGGAGAGGCGGGAGGGTGGGGAGCAAGCGGAGGGGAACGGGGAGGAGGCCGTGGGTAAGGGGGTTCGTGGGGACCGGATGAGGTGGGAGAGGGGGGGCAGGCGATAGATGGTATGCGGGGAGGGGGTAGGGGGGGGGCAGGCGGGCGCCCGGGGAGGGGGAGGGAGCGGGAGGGGGGCGTCGGGGGTGGCCGGCGGACCGGTCAACAAGCGGCGGCGGGGGGGGGGGGGAGGGAGGGCGGAGGGGGGAGGTGGAATCGGCGGGAAGGGGGAGGTGCGGGGGGAAGGAGGCAAGTAGCCAGAGGATAACGGGGGGGAGTGGGAAGAGGGCGGGAGCTGAGGGTGACAGGCGCGCCAGGGCGGGAGGGGGTGGGGGGGGAATGGGGGGAGGGGGCAGGGCTGAGGGCGGGGAGGGGGGTGGAAGCGAGGGCCGCAGTCGGGGGGCGTGGGGGGAAGGGAGGGGGGGGGGGACGGAGCGGTAGCGGGGCGTAGGCGGGGATAGGGGAGGGGGGGGGTCGGGAGGGGTGGGGAGTGGGGCGGAGGGTGGCGGGACAGGCGACGGCAGCTCCGTGGGGGGTGGGGGGCTACACGGGGGGGGGAGTGTACGAGGGCGGGAGACGGTCGGAAGGACGTCGCGGGAGGGGAGGGGGGGGGCACAGAGGTCTGGGGGGAGGATTAAGTGAGGGAAGGTGAGGGAAGGCGGGTAGGGGGGGTGGGGAGGGGCGGCGCGGAGGGCCGCGGGACGCGTCGAGGGTAGCGGTCAGGCGGGGAGGGGGCGGGGGGCGCAGGGGCAGGGTGGGGGGGGGAGGGAGGGACGGCGGGGGGAAGCGGCGGGGAGGGGAGGGGGGCGCGAATGGGGAGCGAAGGGTGGTGACTGGGGGCCGGGGAAGCGCTGGCGGGGAGGAGGTGGGAGCGAAGCGGGCGAGGACGGAAGGCGGGGCGGGGTAGAGGGGGGTGGGTGGGCCGCGAAGCTCGCGAAGGTGGGGGGGGGTGGGAGACAGGGCGGGGCCGGGCACCGGCGGACCGAAAGGGCGGGGGGGGACGGGCACGGGGGGGCGTACGGAGGGGGGGGGGAGTGGGGGGGAGGGGGCGAAGCGGAGGCGGGGGCGGGAGGCAGGGGGAAGGACCCACATAATAACCCGGGAAGGGGCGGGGGGGGGCCAGTAGGAAAGGCAAGGGGTCAGGCCGGGGGGGCTCGGCCAGTCGGCGCGGGTGGAGGGGAGGGTAGCGGGGGGGTGGCGGTGACGGGGCGGGGGGGAGGAGGGGGGAGGTCAGAAGAGGGGAGGCCCGGGGTGGGGGGAAAAGGACGGCGGGCAGTCCGGGGGGATGGACGAGGGGGACGATATGGGGGGCGGCGGTGTGGGGTGGGGACAGGTGGCGGTGGAGTAGCCGGTGGGGGGGGGGGACGGCTGGGGGAGGCGTGGGGGGGGGGGGTCGGGGCGAGGGGGAACCCGGGTGGAGCCCCTCGGGAAGGGGGTCGGCTGGTGCAGGGGGAGGGGGGTCAACGACAAGGACCACCGGAAAGAACAGGGAGGAGGGGGGGGGAGCGACGGGCGGGCGATGGCGGCGGAAGGAGGGATGGCGAGGTGGTCGCATGAGGGGGGCCACCGGACATGGGGGGCGGGGGTGGCGGGAGGGGGGGGGGCTGGGAGCAGGCGGGGGGTAGGGAGGGCGGGACCGGGGGGCAGGGACGGGGGGAGGGGGGTGGGGAACCAGGAGGTCGAGGGGGAAGGCGGGGGGCGGGCGGTCGGCGGGGCCGGGGGGGGGAGAGTGTGCGGAGGGGGAGGGGTGGGGGAAGTGGAGGTTGGAGGGGGCGGGAGGGGGCGGGTGGGGGGCAGGGTTGTGCGGTGGGGGGGGGGGGAGGGGGGGGGGGAGGCGGGGGGGGGGGAGGGGGGGGGACGGGGAGGCGGGGGCAGGGAGTGGAGCAGAAAGGAAGGGGCTGTGACGCGAGGAGGGGGGGACACGGGGGCGGGGGTGGGGGGGGGGAGGGGGAGGAGGAGCGGGGGGAAGCCGGACGAAAGACGGGAGGGGCAGGCGGGGGGGGGGCGGGTTGGAGGGAGCAGCGCACACGGAGGGGACAAGGGTGGGAGAGGGGGGCGGGGCGAAGGAGGGAGGCAGCCGGGGACTTCAGCCGCGGGGACAATGGGGCCCGCGGGGGCGCGGTTGGGGAGGGTCAGGCGCGGACGGGGTGGGGGGAAGCGGGACGGCACTGGGGGGGAGAGGGGTGGTGGGGGTCAGGAGGCAGCGACGAGTCGTGACGGGGGGGCGGCGCGGGGGGACGTTGGGGGGGGGGGACAGAGGGGAGGTCACGGGCGAGTGCGGGGAAGGGGGGCGGGGGGGGGGGCCAGGGGGGGGCAAGAGGTGGGGGGTGGGGGGACGAGGGGTGGCAGGGGGGGAGGGGGGGGGGGGGAGAGGGGGGGGGGGGGAGAAGCGAACGCGGGAGGGGGAGAAGGCAGGCGTTGTCGCGGGGGAGGGGTGGGCGGGGAGGGGGGAGGGAGGGGGTTGCGGGCGAGGCACAAGCGCGGGGCGGATGGGGGCCGGACGAGCGGCGCGGGGCAGGGGGGGTTGCGCGAGGGAGGGGCAAGGGTGGGGGGAGGTGAGCGGGACGGGACGCAGGGGGAGGGGGACAGAGAGCAGGGGGGGGTGGGGTAGAGGGGTGTGGGGCGGGGGGGTGGGCGGGGGGGAACAGGGAGGTGGAGGAGGGCGACGGTCACAGCACAGGGGCAGGGGGACGGGGCGAGAGAAGGTGAGGGTGAGTGGAACGGTGGGAACGACAAGAAGCAGTGGGACGGCGCGGGGCAGGAGGGGGGGGGGTGAGGGGGCCGGACGGACGGACGGGGGAGGGGGGGGTGCGGGAAGCCAGGGGGGGCAGGGGGGGGGGGGACGCGTGAGAAGGCGGGGGGCGGGTCGGGGGGCGGGGGGAGTCGGGAGCGGACGGGGGGGAGGAGGCGTCGGGGGTGCGTGGGCGGGGAGGAGAGGGGAAGGAGGGCCGGGGGCGTGCCGGCGACCGGGAGGGCGGGGGGGGGGTGGCGACGGGGGAGGAAGGGGGGAGAAGAGGGACGGGGAGGGGGTTGAAGGGGGGGGGGGATGGGGCGAGGGGACGAGCGACGATGTGGGAGGGGGTGGGTGGGGCGGAGGGGGGGGTGCGGGAGCAGGGGGGTGGGGGGGGGGGGTGGAAGGACAGGGTAGGGGAGGGTCAGGCGGAGGGGGGGCCAGAGGAGTGAGGGGCGGAGAGGAGGGGGGGGGGGGGCACGGGGGGAGGGGTAGCGGGGGGAGGGGGGATCTCGGGGGAGGGGGGAAGGGGGGGCATGGACAGGGGGGGAGTGGCTGGGGAGGGGGCGGGAGGGGGGGGGAGGAGGAGGACGGGGGGCGCAGTTAGGGGGGGGGGAGCCGGAGGAGGGGGGTGCGGGGGCGGGCTGGAGGGGGGGGGCGGGGGGGAAGGGAGAGAGGCGCGAGGGGAGAATGTGGGGGGGACGGCCGGGGGGAAGGGGAGCGAGGTTAGGCAAGGAACAGCACGGGAGGAGGGGAGTGCGGAGGAGAGGCAGGGGGCGAGCTGGGTACGGGGGAGGGCGAGCGGCGGGGGGCGGGGGGCAAGGGGCAGCACGGCTAAGGGGGGGGGCATCAAAACACAGGGGAGGGGGGTAGGGGGGGCGGAGTGCGTGGATGGGGTTGAGGGGGGGCTGTGGGCGGGGTAGGGGGAGTGGGGGCGGGAGGGGGGTCGTAGCGGGGGGGGGGCGTGGGGGTGCGGAGGGGTGGGGGGGGACAGAGGGGGGGGGGGGGGGCGGGTGGGCGGGAGAGGGAAGGGGCGGGGGTGGGGGGAAGAGAGGAGCCGTAGGGAGTGGTGGGGGGGGGGGTGGGTGGGGTCGGGGCAGAGGGGGGAGGGGAGGGAGCAGGTGGAGGTGGTGGAGAGATGAACGGAGGTCGGGCGGGGGGGAGGGGGGGGGGGGGGCGACGGGGGAAGGGCCGATGAGGAGAGGGCGGGCGAGAAGGGGGGGGGGGAGAGGGGGGAGCGGCGGGAAGGAGGGGAGACCGGGGGGGGGGTGACGGGAGATGAGTACAGTGGGGGACGGCGGAGGGGCGGAGAGGGAGGATGAGGGGAAGGAGCTGTGGGGGGAGCGCGGAACAGCGGTGGGTGGGGAGAGAGGACGGGGGGGGGGCGAGGTGCGGGTGGTGGGAGGGGCGGGAGGGAGATGACCGGGGTGGGGGGGGGGGGAAGGGGCGTCGAGGGTGCGAGCGAGGCGTGGAATGGGGGGGGGGGGCGGGGGGGGTGGGGGGAAGGGAGGGGAGCCGTCACGGCCACGGTAGGACGCCGGGAAGGGGGGGTTAGAGGACCAGTGGGGGCGGGAGCACGTCGGGCGAAGGAAGTCCGGTTGAGACGGGGGAGAGGGGGAGAGTCTAACACGCGAAGTAGGCAGGGGGCCCAGGCAGGGCGGGAGAGTAGAAGTGCGGAGCAGAGGGGGGGGCGAGATGGGGGGGCGGGTAAGGGAGGGGGCGGACGAGTAAAGGGGCAAACAATTAACCAGGGGGTGTACGAGGATGAGGGGGGGGAGTGTGTGGCGGGGGGGAAGGGTAAAGGGGGGGGCGGGCGGGGGGCCTACAGCTGGCGGGGCTTGTGTGCGGGGGTTGGGGGGGGAGCAGGGCGGGTTGGGGACTAGAGTCAGGGGGCGGGCTGGGGGAAGTGACTGAGGCATGCCGGGGAACGGGGGGGACCGAGGCGGGTAGGGGGACGGACGGGCGGGTCGTGAGGAGGGGGGGGGTAGCAGAGTGGGGTTTGGGCGGGGGGGAAAGGAGCGAGGGCGGTTGGGAGGGTGGGGTGACAGGGCGCGGCGTGGAGGCGGAGGGGGGGCGTGGGCTGGGGGGGTGGAGGCGTGGAGGGCCCGAGGTGGTAAGGGTCGGGGGGGACACAGGGGAACGGGGGGGCGAAGGGGGGGGGACGAGGGCCGGGTCGAAGTGAGGGCGGGGGGGGGGAGGGAGACGGCGGGCGCTGTAGGCGAGGGAGCAGGGTACGCGAGGGCGGTGGGGGGACAGACGGGGCGTGCGGGGGGACGGACGGGGGGGGAGGCAGGGGTCCAGGGCACGGGAGGGGGTGACAGGGGGGGCAGAGATCGGGGCAACAGGTTAGGTAGGGTGGTCGAGGGGGGGGGGCGGGGAGGGGGCGAATCGGTGGCGCAAGTCGCGGGGGGGAGGGGGGGGCGGCGGTCCGAGGGATCGGACAGGGAGGGCCGGATCAGAGCGGGCAGCTGGAGCGGAAAAACGGGGGGACGGGACGGGGGGGGTGTGAAACAAGGAGGGCCGGGAGATGGGCGGAGGCAGGGGAACGAGGATCGGGAGGGGAACGCTACAGTAGGGGCAGCCAGAGGGGGATGCGCGGGCAACGGGGGGAGAAGAGTGGGCGCGGGGAGACGTACAGGCGGGACGGGGGGGGACACTGCGGCGGGGCGGGGAGAGGGCGGGAGGGGGAAGGTGGGGCGGGGGTTGAGGGAGGGGCACGAGGTAGCGGTGGGGGGCGTGAGTGGGGGTGGGGGGGGGTCGGGGAAGAGGCGATGGAGCGACAGGGGGGACGAAAGGGAGGGGGAGGGGCAGGGGGGGGGGGGGTGGGGCACTCGATGCGCGGGGGAGGGGGGGGTGACGAAGGGGGGGGAGCTGACGGTGGCGGTGGAGACGCAACGAGGTGGCGGAGGGCGGTGAGGGGACAGGGAGAGGGGGCGTATCGGGGGGGGGGGGGAAGGGTGAGTGCCGCACTCGGCGTGGTCGAGGGCGGCCGGGGGGGGGGTGACGGGAATGCGCAGAGGACCCAATGGGAGAGGCGTGGGGGTCTGGCAGGGGAGGGAGTTTCGAGTAACAGGGGAGGGGAGGGAGGGCGGGGGAGCGGGCCGAGGCGTCACGTGGTGAGCGAGGGGGGGGGGGGGAAGGTGAAAGGGTAACCGGAGGGCTGGGGGCGGGGGGAGGACAGGAGGGGGGGTAGGGTCGCAGTGGGAGGGGGGGAGGGGGGGAGCGAGAGGGAGAGGGGGGGGGTCAACGTGGGGAGGGAGCGGCACGCTGTGGGGCAGCGTGGGTGGTGGGTGGGGAAGGTGAGGCTGGTCGGGGCGGTGGGAGGGGGGAAGGGGGGGGAAGAGAGGAGGGGGAGGGGGGAAGGGAGGGAAGGAGGGAGAGGATGCCGGGGCGGGTGGGGGAAGGTGGGACTGAGGCGGAGGGGTGTAAGGTCCGGGGGGGGGGGGGGGGGGGGGAGGCCGGGGGGACGGCAGGCGAGGGGGACGGAACGGAGGGCGGGGGGTGGGCGGGGGGACGGCGCGGACGGGGGGAGGGTCGGGGAGGTGGGGGGGAGGGGGGGGCGGGTCGTGGGCGAGGAGAGAGGGGGGGGCCGGAGGGGAGGGGGGGGGAGCGAAAGCGGCAAGGAGACGGGACAAAGGGGGTCTGAGAGGGGGAGGTGTGGGGGGGGGGGGAGGTGAGGGGCCGGGGGGGGAGGCGAAGGGGAGGAAGGGGAGAGCGGGCGGGCAGGGGAGGGGGCGGGGTAGAAGGGGGTGGGGGGGGGGGGGGGGGGGAAGGGGTGGGGAGGTGCGGGGGGGGGGGGCGGCGAGGAGGGGGGCGGGGGAGGGGGGGGGCGGGGGGGGGGGGCAGAGTGGCGGGGGGGACGGAGCGCGGAGGGGGGCAGGGGGAGGGGTCGCGTTCGGGGTGAGGCACCGGCGAGGGCTAGGGACCTGCAAGCGAGGGGCATGCGGGGGGGCAGCCCCGAAACAGGGGGGGGGGGGGGGGGGCAGCGGGTGGGAGGCGTGTAGGGGTGTGGGCGGGGTCGGCCCGGGTAACGGCGGGATGGGGGGAGGCAGGTAGGGGGCGGGGGGCGCGGGCCGAGGGAGGGGGGGGGGGCCCGGCAGCCGGGGGGGGGGGGGGGGGAGGGTGACCCAAGGGGGGGGGGGGGGGGTGGGGGACACAGCCGGAGGCAACCAAACAACCAACAGAGGCGGGGGACGTGCGCCGGGGCGGGCGCGGGCGGAGGCCTGGGCAGGCCCGAGGGGAGGGGGTCTGGACTCGCCCTCGGTAGGGTGGTGGGGGTGGGAAGAGGGCGACTGGGGGGGGCACTGGAGGGGGGGGGTGGCGGGGGGGGGGGGGGGTGGGGGGGGGGCGGCACGGCCAAGTGGGGGGGGGCCCGAGGGGGCGGGGCAGTGGCAGGAGAGGCCGCGGGGGGAGGGCGGGAGGGGCGCGGGAACGTGAGGTGAGGCGGGGGGGTGTGCGGAGGGAAGGGGGCGGGGGGAACGGCGGGGAGCGTTGTCGGGGGGGGGGGTGGGAGTAGGGAGGGCCGGGGCGGAGGGTGGGGGGGGGGGGGGGTGTCGGGAGCAAGGGGGAGGACAAGACGGTGGAGGGGTGGGGGGAGCAAGGAGAGGGGCCGTTGAGGGGGGGAGGGGGGGAGGGGGGTGGAACAGGGCACACCACGACGATACACGGGCACAGCGGGGGGGTCGCGAACAACGAGGCGTGGGAGCGTCGGCGGGGCGGCCGGGGTGTGGGGGAGGCACGGAGAGGCGAGGTGCGGGAGGGCAGGAATGGTCGGGGAGGGAACTGGGGGAGGGGGGCGTGGCCGGCGACGTCAGGCGGAAGTGGTGGGCGCAACGATGGCGAGAGGGGGGGGGTGGGCGGGACCGCGGGGCGGGCGGCCAGTACGGTCGGCGAGAGAGGGCAGCGGCGGGTGGGAGGGGGAGGGGCTGATGGGGGGGAAGTGGGGGTGGGGGTCGCGGGGGCGAAGAGTGGGCCGTGCGGCGGCGGCAGCGCGATGCGGGGGGTGTGGAAAAAGTTGGGGGGAGTACGGACCTGCGCGCGGGGGGGGGGGGGCGAGGGTGATTGGGGAGATAGGGGGGGCGGGGCGGGAGGTTGCTGGGAGGGGGGCAATGGGGGGACAAGGCGGGCGGGCAACTAGAGGGCCCAACCCGGGGGCTGAGGGGGCTAGGGGTGGGAGGGGAGTGGCGTTGTTAGGGGGGGGGTAGCGAAGAAGGATGGGGGGAGTGGGGGGTGTGGGGAGAAGGGGGGTGGTTGGCGCGCGGCGCGCGCAGCGCACAAGGAGGGGCAGCGGGCGGGCACGGGAGGGCCAGGGATGAGGTAGGGTCTGGGGGGGGAGCGAGCGGGGGCGTAGGTGGTGGGCCCGGGGGGGGGGGGAGGGGGGGGTGGGTGGGGGGGGGGGGAAGGGGCGGGGGGGGGGGGGGGGGCGGGAGACAGGGGGGGGGGGGGGGGGGGGAAAAAGAAGACGGGAAGAACAACCGCCAGCGGACAAACGCGGGCAGGACACGGGAGCCTACAAGTAGGGCCGCATGGAAAGGACAGAGTAGCCCATGAGCAACAGAACCGAAAACAAGACAAAAGAAAGCCGCAAGAGGCAAAGTTAGACAAGGGCTCGGCAGCCAGGAGACCCCGGCACACGCCGGCGCCGGGGTTCACGGACAGGCAGTATCCAGGCTCGGGAGCCCGAGGGTCAGCCTCCAGCACCCCCGCCGGCACAGACCCCTTCCCGCGAACCTCAGGCCCCCAGACAACCGCCCCGGCTCGTTCAGTCCGGACACAAGGCAGATAGGGGATCACCTGCGCCAGGCCGCCCCCCCGCACCAGGCACTCGCACCCGGCACCAGAACCCCCACCGCCCCTATGACCGAGGACATCGTAACTCCTCCCGCTTGAGCGAGCAAAAAATGGCTCGACAAGGAAAAGAGGCACCGAACAACAAAAGGCCGGAGTGTCCCCCCGCCGGCAAACCAGCCAAACACCAGTCTGGTCAGGGGAAGGGGGGGGGGGGGGGTGGAGCGGAAAGCAGGAAAAGTAGACAGAACAAAGGAAGGCAGGTAACCGGACGGGTGAAAGCACGCCATGGGCCATGTCACGCAGACAAAGGAGTACAGAGCGGGGGCACCGACCGGAGCCAAGAGAGAGAGGGAAGGTGCCCAAGCACGCGAAGGCGAGGAACTGCCTCGTAGGCCACACGAGCAGCCTACGCATGGCTGTCCCGGAGCCCAGCACGCGCACGAAAAGCAGGCGCCGCGGATCGAAACGGGGGGGGAGAAGAACAGCACGAACGAAGAAGTCTGACGCCACCGGAGGAGAGAGCGGAGAGCACGAGAGCAGAGGGGCCAGCACAGAAGAAGCCAAGTGAGGAACCCGGTGACAGAAACAAAGCAGAGTATAACCAAGAGGACGGTACGGACACACCAAAGGAGTGAGCGAACCCCTCGCCAGAGCGCGGGACAAAAGAAAGCTACCCGCGTCACGATAGGGTTGTGGGGGGAAGGCGCAAAGAACAGAGAAAGACAGGCACACCACACACGTCTCAACACAAACAACGACCAAGAAGGAAGAGGTAGGGTAAGCGCAAAACAGAAGAGCAAACAGCCGCGAGCAAGTCGAGACGCTCACACAAAAGAAGCAGGCAAGAACGCGTTGCGCGAGAAAGGGGACGGGTAGACAAAGCACAGGCAGACACCCGGCGACACCGAGAGCCACGGGGACGAAGGACCCCCCTTAACCAAACGAACGCCTGGGGACAAAAGGACAGAGGACCAAGCAATGTGAGAGAAGCCGCGGAGAAGGACCAAACAAGGTAAGGAAAGAGGCAGAGGAGGAGCGACGGAGCGCGCGGTCAGCGAAGGAAAAGAACGCAGCGTGCGAACGAAGGACAGCTGAAAGCGGCAGGGGACGCCGTAAGAAAGACGAAGAAAAAGAGGAACGTGGCAGCACGGAGGGAAAGGGCATCGGCAGAGCCCACGAAAGAAGAAGGAACGAAGGGAACCGGCGCCCGGGTCCACGCCCGGGCGGGCCCGGAACCGCATGGGACGCCGCCGCGACCGACTGCGGTGATACGAGCCTGGTCCACACCCCTCAGGCGTGGCTCGGTAGATACGGATCGGAGGGCCCCCTCTCCTCTTTATTTGTACACCCATGTTCACAGCAGCATTACTCACAATAGCCAAAAGGTGGAAGCAAAATGTATCTGTGGATGAATGGATAAACAAAATGTGGTCCATCCACACAATGGAACATTATCCAGCCTTAAAAAGGAAGGGAATTCTGACACAGGCTACAGTATAGATGAGCCTCAAGGACATTCTGCTAAGGGGAATACGCCAGTCACAAAAGGACAAATACTGTAGGATTCCACCTATAGGCCAAATTCATAGACACAGAAAGTAGAATGGGGGTTGCCAGGGGCTGGGAGGAGGGAGAAGGGGAAGTTATTGTTTAATGGGTACAGAGTTTCATTTTGGAAAGATGAAGAAAGGTCTGTAGATGGATGGTGGTGATGGCTGCACAACAATGTGAATGTCCTTAACGTCACTGAACTGCACACTTAAAGATGATTAAGATGGTAAAGTGTACACTATATTGTATTTTACCACAATTAAAAGTGAAAAGTTAAACATAAAAGTTGCTCTTAACTGTTGTGACTTTAACAAGAAGATGAATTAGAAGACCCTGCAGATGAAGATCTATAATAAATGTCGTTTCTCTGGTAAACCGATTGCCTTCCAGGCTGATTTTTAAGAAACGTTTTTAACAAGAAAAGGGCCGTGAGTGTGACAAGCAGATGTCACAATTCTCACCCTGGCATTTTAGAGTTCTTGCTTCCAGAGGCACCAGACCAAACATCCCTGCTCAACATTCATCACAATGGTAAACAACTGTACTGACAAGCTGCTAGCCTTGGAGCTTAATTCAAGTTGCCGGGGGTGCTGGAAGCTGCCTGGGTTCAATGCCTCAGGACATCCCTGCCCTTGTCCCCTGCTAGGCAACAGTTGCTATGGGAACCCTCCAGGCTGAGGTGGAGTAAATTTATTATAAGTATTGAATCCATTTGAGTCTCGGTATTCTCAAAAGTGAGAAAGGTCAAGGGTTACTTAGTTTCATTCACATGGGACCTTCAGGCTGCAATGAATCTTAAGGTAGCTAACCCAATACCCTCATGTGAGATTTTTTTTCCTAATTGAGACTCATAAAATTTAAGTGATTTGCCCAAGGTCATACAGCTAGCTTCTGGAAGAGCAGAGAGATAAACCCAAGACTACAGATTTTTATTCTAGGCTTTTTCTACCAAATCTATGGATAGCTACCAGATCCATGCCTAGATTTTACTCATAGCTCATGGCATTTCTGAGCCTAGCAGTCCCAGAACCCTAAAGCATAGATGCTTCCTTGACGATTAGGATCTAAAGAGGTCAACATGTGACCCCACGTGACCTCTAGTCTATAGCCAAGGTCAAGGAGACACCCAAAGATAATGTGGTCTGGTAACACCACCCAAACCCCCAAGGTTCCTGGGGACAAGAGGGTCCCAGAGGCACCTTGAGGTAGTTAAGATTTCCCCCAGCCTCCCTGGGAATCTTTCAAAACCCAATCCTTAGAATCTTGTTCCCCAAAATAGTCCTATGGACAAAGACGGACCCCGCAGGTGGTCCCAGAACCTCATCACCCTCAAACCTACCCTGATTCTTCTGGGTTTGCAGGAGAAGACTGCTCAAGTTCTGTACGCAGGGTCCCGGGCTCTCTCCTAAGACCGCCCAGAATCCTCCCTGGGATATTCATGTTATCCTTTGAGGGCACATCACTCTCACAGCCTCAACTCTCTAGCCTGGCTGGCGCACACAGTTCGCTCACACCAGTAAGCTGTGACTAGCTGTCTGGCCACCTGCAATCAGCACGAGCTGCAGCCTGAGCCCTCCCTCCTGGCAGGCACAGGGGTGCAGAAGGCACCAATCAGCACTCTTCCCAGAGCTCTCCTTCAGAGCTCAGCCAGCTCGTGGGCTGAGAAGGAAATATCCCCAGAAGGTGCCGGGGCGGCACTACCTACCGTGGTCCTTCACCAGGGCCTCCATCTCCTCCTGGACGCCCTTGTGCCACTCGGTGATATCCACGTGCAGAGAGTAGTCGCAGCAGGACTTGCTGTCGGCCCATTCCCTCCACTGGTCGAAGGCAGCCAGCAGGCTGGTCCCAGGCTCGGGAACCACGTGGTCAACTAGAAAGGAACAGACACGCGGCGTCACCAACAGGAGCTTCAAGGGTTGCGGGCCAGCAGCTGTTTCCCCATTTCGACCCTGAACAAGGGCTTCTCGGGTTCAAAACTGAGATGGTGATCTCTACCACCAGACTCTAAGAATTCACTTAAGCCAGCCGACTACCCAAGAAGGAGAGAGCAGAAACTTGGCACGCACGACTGCTCCAGTGAAACCACGCACGACCTGCCCTGATCTGATTCCCTAGCTCAAAACCGCTGAAAGCACAGAGCTCGGGCACATTTCAAGGACAATGAGTCCTTACGGACAATGGCAGTGTCAAATGGCGGGCCAGAGCCGGCAAGCCCTTCCTTGTGCTGATAGCTGGCTTGCGAGACGCCCCCTACCAGACGGCAAGGAACTTGAGGACGCTGGACCGGAGCCATGCAGACGGGGCCTTTTTAGAAGTTCCCCGGCATATCCACTCTCTCATCACCACTCGGATTTCTGCGGCATAATACCACTTTGTAATTTAAGGGAGATCTTTCATCCTACGAGTTGAAAGCATTTGAAAACTGCGGTTATTGTTATATTATTATTGAGGTAGGCTGATACGGAGGACAGAGGCCTCTGGAGTCAGGCTCACCTGAGTCTGTTTCTTGGCTCCACCGCCCACCAGCAAGGTGAGCTACTTAATCTCCACTACCCTGAGTTTCTGTGCTGGTTTAAAATAGGGATATTACCCCATACATTTGTTATGAGGACTCAATGAGACGGCGTGTCAACCTTATGTCACTCCCCAATTTAAATCCTCCAACGGCTTCACCTTACTCTTCAGATAAAAATTAAAGTTCCAAACAAGGTCTTCAAGATCCTGGCTTGGCCCCTGCCTAACTCTACAAATCACCCTGGACCATCTACCCCTTGCACTCTGATCTCCAAACACACAGA
>JANTQK010006711.1:83849-101682 GCA_029224305.1 Caperea marginata
AAAAAAAAAGACGAAAACCTGACTTTGTAGCAATCACAGTTTGGGCAGTATCTCCCTAGTCACGCCCCTGGCTTCATCACCTGCCCTCCTCCAAAAAGGCTTTGGTAGCTGTCCACCACCTCTACAGTGAAATTCTAACTCCTTTTCTTGGTCCTGAAGACCGGTCCCTGCTCACCTCTCCAAGATAATCTCTGCCACCTACCCCCTGCTCACCACCTTGAGGCCACCCCGGCCTTGCTTCACTCTTTGACCTGCCCAACTCCCTGACCTCAGGCCTTTGCAAAAGCAGTGTGCTCTTTCTTTGGAAATCCATTCACCTTGCTCTTTCCTTGGGCATCTCGTTTTTCTCCTTCTGATTGGGTTAAATGTCACCATCCAGGGTCTCATCCCCTCCTCCTTCTGATTGGGTTAAATGTCACCATCCCAGGGTCGCACCCCCATGTGCAGTAGTTTCTGCATCATTTCCGTACTTTACTCTCTGACTCTCCCCCTCCCACCCCCTGTCGCTGGGATGTAAACTCCCTCAGAGAAGGGGGTAGGTGCCTAGACATAGGAAGTGCTCAATACCTATTTTCAACAAATGAAGGAATGCTCCCTTCCAGCTCCCACGCCACCCTGCAAGATCAGGACACGCCCTCCTGGGAACACAATCAGATTTTGCTGCTCAACTCCAAGTATAGGTAAGATCATCGAGTGCTATGTTCCTCAAAGTTCAGGGTGTATAAAAATTATCTTGAGAACTTATTAAAACCCAGGTTCCTGGACATCACCCCCAGACTTTCGGATTCTGTAGGTCTGGGCTGGGACCTGAGAATCTGAAATTTTTTTTAAAATTTATTTATTTATTTTTGGCTGTGTTGGGTCTTCGTTTCTGTGCGAGGGCTTTCTCTAGTTGTGGCGAGCGGGGGCCACTCTTCATCGCGGTGCGCGGGCCTCTCGCTATCACAGCCTCTCTTGTTGCAGAGCACAGGCTCCAGACGTGCAGGCTCAGTAGTTGTGGCTCATGGGCCCAGTTGCTCCGCGGCATGTGGGATCTTCCTGGACCAGGGCGCGAACCCGTATCCCCTGCATTGGCAGGCGGGTTCTCAACCACTGCGCCACGAGGGAAGCAGAGAATCTGAACTTTTAACAAGCTCCCTGGGAGTTTCACTCTGAGCATCACTAACTGAGGGCAAGTCTTTTCCCGCTGATTTCTTCTGCCGAACCGCCATTCACTCACGCCCACTTTACCACCAGGGTCCTGTTTACTACACAACAGCATTATCACTGACCAAAAATACCTGGTTCCCTCCATATCCAAAAGCAGCTCCTAGAGTTATGAACCCTTGAAAACTCAGGACACAGGCAAAGTTGAGGGCTTCAGGGAAATAAATACATTTCCTCCAAGAGCTAATGACACTCAGAAACGTGTCCACGAAAAGCCTCCACATGTTTTCCCACAGTTCTCTTTAAATAGAAGCTCTCCCGGGAAGAGCTCCTCCAGGGAACAGGGCAGAGTGTCACACTCATTTCCGGAGGGAGCAGAGATCCTCCTCTGAGGACAGAGCCTGGAAATGACTTGCATGGAACTCACAGGCCTTTTCCCTGGTGACTTTCCTAAGCCATCTGTCCCTACGAGAGCCTGGCTTCTGCCTGACAGTTGACTTCTCTCCGCTCTTGTAAGATGTGAGGGACAGATCGTCAACCCAGCCTGGCATCGGACCGGGAAAGGATGGCCTTTGGGGTTGGTGAACCCCAAGTTCTGATTCTGACTCCTGCTGCCTCACCCCCCTGCTGTGTATATTCCTTGGGACCCCCCTCTCTTCACATATAAAACGCGGGCATGAAACAACTACCGTTGAGTGCAGGGCTGTAAGAAGTTCTAGAAGCGTGTGAAAGCACCTGGCAAAACATCTGGCACACGCTGAGTCTTCATTCCCTTGGGATGAGCCATCGGAAACATCACTGTGGTTTCAGTAGGAGGCCTGTGAACCTGGTTTATGAGAGAGCCAAGAAGATGCCCCAGGACAGCAGCCTGAACTGAGGAGTTCCAACCAGCGTCCGGAAGTGCTTGTATTTAGAAGACACCAGCTCTTTCCAAAGGACTGTTATTACTTCTCTTAAAACTGTCAAAGGACCCTACTTTTTTTTAACAGCTTTATTGAGATATAATTCACATACTAGCCAATTCACTCATTTAAACTGTTCAATTTTTAGTCTCATCACAGAGTTACGCAGCCATCACCACAATCTAATTGTAAAACATCACCCAAAAGAGAAACCCCATAGCCATCAACTGCCCCTCCCCACGCCCTCCCATCTCTGCTACTCCCAGCCCGAAGCAACCGCTAATTTGCTATCCGTCTCTACGCATTTGCCTACTCTGGATATTTCATATAAAAAGAATCATACAATATGTGGTCTTTTGTGTCTGGCTTCTTTCACTTAGCATAGTGTTTTCAAGGTTCATCCACTGTCGATGTATCAGCACTTCATTCCTTTTTATTGCCTTGAGTGGTTTTGGTACCCTGTTGTTATGTTTACTGGATATCGGCAAAGTATTAACACCACGTAAATATGCTGCTCCTGGAAAATTCAAATCTAGGACTCTTTGGAGTTTGTAGTATTTAAAAGACCCTATTTTTTAAACTTCTTATAGTAACTGTAGATTCACATGCAGTTGCAAGAAACGATACATTGTGACCACCTAGAGGGGTGGGATGGGGAGGGTGGGAGGGAGGGAGATGCAAGAGGGAAGAGATATGGGGACATATGTATATGTATAACTGATTCACTTTGTTATAAAGCAGAAACTAACATACCATTGTAAAGCAATTATACTCCAATAAAGATGTTTAAAAAAAGAAAAAACGATACAGACAAATGCTCAGACCCTCCACCCAGTGACACCCCCCGCCAACCACGCCCCCCAGCCAGGGGTGATGTCTTGCTAACCTGAATACAACATCACACCTAGGAAGTCAGCCCTGACATAATCCAAGACCCCAGATTTTTAAAAAGCCAGCGGTTAGTGTTTCTGATCAATTTGCATGGGGCCCTTCGTAATTACAACACACAGAGATGCTAGAAAATCAGCACCTCAGTCCCTGTTCTGGAATTGAGGTGGCTGAGCAAGAACAAAGTTCCAAGTCTGCTGGGGGGAGAAGCAGGTAAAGCAGGAGAAAGACGGGTCGGGGGGGTGGTCAGCCCTGCCGGGTCCCCCCTCGGGCCCTCCCCCTGCCTCTCCGAAGCCTCACACACAGACCCCTGTAGGGGCAGGTCTAGAGCCTCCTGCAGTCGGTACACACACCACCGGCGCTCCCTGGGGCCTTGAAACTATCAGAACTGCCCATCACCAGCCTCCCCTTCCAGAATCAGCACTGCCTCATTCTCCAGGCCCTGCACTTAACTGTGTGCGCGTTGGCCTCGCCCATTTCCATCTTAGATAAATTAATGGACTTGAATTAAAAGCAAACCATCAGGGAGATAACAACACAAAGCACCGCTGGCTTATCTATGGAGTTTCGGGGCTGGCGTCTACTCAGCGAAATGCCAGGTGACCTAGTCAGCAGGGAATGGCTTTTGTTGGTAGAGAGATAAGAGCCTTTGGGGAGCCCAGCCTGACAGTCAGGATAACATGGCTTTGTTCTGAAAAAAGGCAGAAAGGGAAGAGAAAGCACCTGGGAATAAGAGAGGGACACATAGGAGAGGTAGTGCTTGAGCTCCTGACCAGTTCTGCCACCTCCTCATCACGTGTGCCTGTGGGCAAGGAATTCAGCCTCCGTGGACTTGAGATTCCTCATCTGTAAAATGGGGTTAATACTAGTACCTAAGCCACAGAGTTCTAGTGAGGTGTAAATGAGTCGATATGGGAACCACTCCGAAGAGTGCCTGCTACACGAACACGCTGAAAAAGACCAGCAGGCAGACAAAGTTACATTCCTTCGTAAGGAAAACCCCCACATGAATCCCTTTGTGAAGTATTAAGCTGCCTCTAAAGCACATGCTTCCAGGGCTAACTACTCACCTTGCACAAATATACTGCTTCTCCCACAAAGCAAGGAAGCGTTCTCCTAAGAGCTGGAACTATCTAGAACATTTTTTCTTGTATAAATTTATTTATTTATTATTTACTTTTGGCTGCATTGGGTCTTCGTTGCTGCGCGCAGGCTTTCTCTAGTTGCGGCAAGCGGGGGCTACTCTTCGTTGCGGTGCACGGGCTTCTCATTGCGGTGGCTTCTCTTGTTGTGGAGCACAGGCTCTAGGCACGCGGGCTTCAGTAGTTGCAGCACACGGGCTCAGCAGTTGTGGTGCACGGGCTTAGCTGCTCCGCGGCATGTGGGATCTTCCCGGACCAGGGCTCGAACCTGTGTCCCCCTGCATTGGCAGGCAGACTCCTAACCACTGCGCCACCAGGGAAGCCCATAGAACATTTGTGCCTGGTTTTCTCATCTACAAACCAGCGATAATAACGCACCTCACCGCATTTTTGCGAGTGTTCAATATGATGTAGTCTACCAGGTGCTGGTCAGATATGACCAATTACCATTCGTATTCTCTTCTCTGTGTCCCCCAAAGCATTAATTAAGCAGGAACACTGGCAAACAGAAGGCGCTCAATAAGCACAGGAGAGACCAAACATCACACGTGCCTCTAGCAAGCAAGGCCTCGGCCATCTCGAGGACTGGAACACTCTTCCTCCCAGGGGCCCAGCCATGGGACTCTGCGAATGAACACACCCAGCTTAGGACCCCTACCCTCCACCAAAGTCCTTGTCACACACAGCAATCCCATCCATCCCCCGTATAGACTCACCACGGTGACTGGTACATCCCAGCCCTCCTGAATGAATGCCGGCAAGGGGCCCCCAGCCTTAGGCTAGCCCTGGCCAAAGAAAGGAACAACAAACTCAAGTGTAATTCACAGACTCTGAAGATGGGAGGAAAGGCAAAAATAATGAATATTCATCAAGTATTTCCTACGTGTCCAGGACTAATCTATGCATCTTCCTTGGATTATCCCGCTCAGTCCTCACACCAGACCCCTGCAGTAGGAGCCGTGGTGGCCTGAGTTTTCAGTTAAAGGAGCTGAGGGACAGGACAGTGAGGTTGAGTAAGCTGCTCACGTCACTTAGGGCGCATGGGGCGGAGGGCCTGGCCTGCAGGAGGTGAGCAACGTCACAGCACCTGGGCTGCAGCCCTGCCAGGCCCTGGGCAGAACTCTGGAAGGTGGGCCATAACGTGGCCTTAGCTGGCAGAGGTGAACTATGGTCCCAGATGGGAGACTCCAGAGCCCCTATTCAGCCACCCCTGCGCAAAAGCGAGCCGGGAGGGGTGGTTCATTGAGAAGTAAAGCGCCGCCTTATCCCTTTACTTCTTATAACGACAGCAAGTAGTTCAATAATTCAATAAACAGAGAAGAGAACTGTGTCATTAGCCTAACAATCGCAGGGAGGCTCTCGGGTCTTCCTTATTTCTCTCTGCCCCGATCTTCCGTTAATTATATCGTGTTTATAAAACCTAACGAGTATTTCAATGAAAAGTCAACCATAAAGAAACATTCACGGCTTCCCTGGTGCCCCATTTTGAAAATCTGCCTCCAAATGCAGGACAACGTCCTGGTCTGGGAAGATCCCACATGCTGCGGAGCAGCTGGGCCCATGAGCCACAACTACTGAGCCTGCGTGTCTGGAGCCTGTTCTCCGCAACAAGAGAGGCCGCGATAGTGAGAGGCCCGCGCACCGCGATGAAGAGTGGCCCCCGCTTGCCGCAACTAGAGAAAGCCCTCGCACAGAAACGAAGACACAACACAGCCATAAATAAATAAATAAATATATATATATAAAAATCCTTGGGGAAAGGAAAATGTGGTCCTAAATTTAAAAAAAAAAGAAACTGTTCAGTATCCAGTGATCGCTGCTAGAATCATTAAGCCAGATCTGGGGGGAATAAGGGCCGAGGCAGGAGCCAGTAAAATGTATTTATAAAACAAACAAACAACCTCTTAAGTGATCCTATGATCAGCCAGCTTTGGAGGAGATAAACCATGCTCCTGAAATACTTAAAATCTATGTGGGAAAAAAATACATTAAAAGGTACACATAGGGGTACTTCCCTGATGGTCCGGTGGTTAAGACTCTGTGCTTCCACTGCAGGGGGCACGGGTTCGATCCCTGGTCAGGGAACTGAGATCCCACATGCCACGCAGTGCGGCCAAAAATAGATAAATAAAAAATAAAAAGAAAGTCAATTAAAAAAATTTTTTAAATTTTTTTAAATAAAAATTAAAAAATAAAATAAAAGGTACATATAGGATGACTCTGCTCCATCCTTGGGCTACTGCTCTCTTCCTGCCCTGTCCTTCCCACCAAGCTCTGGAAAGGGCTGAACCGCTGTCAACGCCCCATGTCCCAGCCTCCCCTTCACACCCACTGTACCCCTATCTATCCCCTGCCTGAACACGCTCCAGATTCATCCCAACCCTGTCCCTACCACTGCGGTGTGACTACCCACAGCACCACGGACCCTGCTTCCAGACAGCACGCTGCAAGGTTCCTGTGTCTTGACCCTTTCTGTGTCTTGGGCTCAGCACTCACTGGTGGATGGATCTGGGGACCTGGGCCCTCTTCGGTCTCAGGCAAATCCCCGTGATGAGTAGCTGGAGAAGCAGGTGGGACCCCCCATGCTGCAGCACCTGTAAGGGTGGCTCCTGCTGCCCAAAGAGAGCTGTCCATCCAGAAGCTGCAAGTGGGTACCTGGAGCTTCCCACACCTGCAGCCCATGCCCCCTGCCCACCAGATTTCCCTTCCCGTGGCCTGGGTCTGGTGGAATGAGGTTGCCCCTTGCTTCCAGGCTGCTGGAAGGTAACCCTGGGAGCCCAGGAGTCAGAGCTGGAGACAGAGGGTGAGAAAGGAAAGGTGGGGAGCAGGGCAGAGAGAAGACCCAGATTCCAAACCCAGTGTTAGTTCTGATTCTAACGATGATCTTGGAAAGGCCTCTTGGCTTTTCATTCCATTTTCACAATTTAGCACAAGGCATAACCAAAGCTTCCCACTTAGGGAAACATATCCACGCCTCCAGAAATTTTTTTTAAATAGGAAAGGGACAGTTAAATCATTTTCTAATTTTATACCATTTTCTAATTTCATACCACTGTTTGTATTTATTTGAGAGCCACAATATCAACCGCACCTCGGTATAGCTCTGTAGTGGTTCACAAAGTGCTCTCACGTGCCTTGTCTTGTGTAATGCTCAAACCAGGCAGGCAGGGTGGGTTCACAATGCTTGCTCCACAGATGAGGAAATGGGGGCCATGGGACGTGACTGCAGAGCTCGAATCCCAACCCGCCTTGTTTGACAGCCTTTACTAACCATCACCTTCTTGGCACATCTACGAATAGCACGCACCTCAACTTTCCAAACCTAAACCCTTTTCTATCATCGAAAACATACGCAGGTTCACTTAAGTGGGCAGCTAATGAACTGAGCCCGATGGGCAGAGGGGATACAGCCAATGTGGGTCATTGAAATTCAATTTGGGGCACCAGGTAAGAGCTTGTCAAAATGTCAGCACCTTGTAAAACCTTTTTCTTTGAGGCTTGGTATAGCTTGCACACGGCCTCCTTGCGTGTATGATCAAAGGCTGAGCTAATGAAATCTGTGTGCGGCAATGAAGGGTCATTTATAATGTGTAAATCCTTTAAGAGGATTTACGAACCCATTGATACGCAGAAATCCTCTCCTTGACTCATCAAAAGCAGATGTGGAGAGTCTGAGAGCCCATCTGTAGGCAACGTGTGGGTCAACCTTCCAGGAAGGGGCCCACCAGAGTCGACCGGTGGGCATGGGGAGGGAAGGAAGTGGAGTCACTTTGCCAGACAGGGCTTTACTTCAAAACCAGCCTCGGTGGACTTGATAGTTTGCTCTCCGCTCACTTGAAATGGATGTGCGGAGTAGCGCCTGCAGGCAAGGCATCATCAAGCTGCGAAAGGTGACAACAAATCTGCAGCACTGCTTGACCACCAGGAGTGCTTAAAGGACTCTATGGTTTGTGCACAACGATGGCACTAACTGCCCACAAGTTTTTTTACTAATTGCTTGTTGATACAAGCAAGTCCGGCAGACTCCACTTAAAGAGACTGTTTGTTAACGGCTGCAATAAGGTACAGATCCAGAGACCCTTAGAAATGGTTCTATCTTTTTACTGATGAGGAATCTGAGTCCCAGGGAAGTTTCAAGAGGCACTAAAGACGCATAAAGTGATGTACCAGTACCAGAATTGATCCCAGGTCTGAATCCAATATCTGTACTGTTGCCTTTACTTTTTTTATAACAGGATAAAATATCACCGATAATCCCACCATCCTAATCATAACTGTTCATCTTTTTCTATATCATCTTCCACAACTGTCATGTACATATGTTTTATGTGGGTATAATCAAAAGGCCCACTCACTCTTAATTGTGGCTTTTTTCTTAATACCGTGCTGTCTCAGAGTCTTTGTAATTCCATTTTTTTACGAGAACTATTCTAAGGAGAATCTATTACAACTTTCTTCACCATTCTCCTATGTTGAACCTACAGAGTGCTTCCAATTTTCCTCTATTATACATAACGTTTCTATGGACATATTCACGCAAATAACTTTCGCCTTATGTTAAATGGTTTTCTCTGGAGAGGGTCCTGGAGTCAGTTACTACAGTAATAATACAGATGACCACGTTGCATTCCAAAGTATGATCACTTCATACCGCCTCTAGCCACACATCAGAATGTCACCCCAGGCAGTGCTGGTATTTTCATTTTATTTGCTTGCTATTTAAGGGAGTAAAAAACAAAGCTCTTTTCACTATTCTAGGCCGTCTCTGTTCCAGATAAATGGCCACCTTCCAAGACTTAGTAGGGGACTAAGTAATACATAAGAGAGCAGATCAACCAGCTATACAAAGAGGTTACTGACAATTTAACCAGGATATGATGAAATGGCTACGGCCACCATCTTAGTTCTCCTGTCCCCTTATCTCTGCTCTTAGCTTTGTCAATCTGAGCCCTAAAATGATCCCCTCTAAGGGCGCCTTGTTAGGCCTTCAAGACAGAGGCAGGGCAGCAGCCCAGGCCGCTGGGCCCCAAGTGCACAGACCGAAGCTGTGCTTTCTCTCAGCAACATGTATGCTCACAGACAGACAGACAGACAGACACTTAATAGGAAGTGCCAGCTCCGAAGCAGGATGGTGAAATCGTGGCCCAGGGAGAAGGCGAGAAAAGCCAAAGGTGAAAATTCCAGCCAAACTCATTAGAAATCAAAGCTTCCAACTCCAGGCTCATGTAGAATTTCTCCAAGAGATGTTGAAATCGTTGGCTAACTGCAGGAGAGGGTTCTATTTCCTGTAATTAGACAGGCATTCTGAGTCTCAGCCTGGAGACAAGCCAACTTTATGGCACCTCACACCCATGTACCGGTGGGAGAAACACAAAGTTTGCTTCAGGCTCGTGTTTGGATCCTGGAATTCCTCTAAGCCGTCTGAAGTCCTGGAGATTCTCATGGACGGGGATTTCACAGGCCCTCGAGCTGGCTGGCTCTCAAATGCCCTGGTCGGACAACTGGGCCTCAACTCCACCAGCTAAAATACACTCGTGTTTATGAAAAAAACATTAGCGCACCAGTAAGTTTTTAGAACCAGTAAGTTTTGTGTGGGAATGGTCTCCAGGGCTATAACTGTCCACGCTGAATGTGCCGGAAACCCCACAGAGCGTGCACAGAGCCCTGGCTCCAAGCTCTCCTGTCTGGAGTTGAACCTTGGCTGTGCCACTAACTAGCTCTAGGGCCTTAGGCGAGTTACTTAAACCACCCACCCCCCCTACCTCAGTTTCCCCATCTGCAAAATAAGTATAGCAACCATGGCTACCTCATAGCATAGGGGTCAAAAGCATGAACTCTGGGGTCAGACCGCCTAAGTTGGCACCCCAGCTCTGCCACCCACTAGCTGTACAACTCAGGATCCTTCACCCTCTCTGGGCCCTCAGTTTCCTTACCTATGAGACGGAGATAACAGGACCTCCTCACATGGTTGTTATGAAATGGTGTTTCCAAAAGGCTTATACCAGGTGCCTGGCAGAGTAGGTCTTATACTAACATTCATTAAATAATTGAAAGTAAAATAGGATCATCTTGAGCATATAAGGCTGCTTGGCCTAAGTCCTGGCACAAAGTCAGTCTTCTCCAGATGCTCGATTGTGCTCTGAGGTAGAATGTGAGGCGGGTCAGGGCTCGGGCGTCGCAGGGGCACGGAATCTAGGAGGCTGAGGGCACCCTTCAGGGCTGCTGGTGCCCAGGGTGCAGGGACAGGGCAGGGGGGAGTGGGGGGGCGGTCAGGGTCAGGTGGAGGACCCATGAGGGGTAACAGAGTGCGGGAAGGGAGCAGATAAAGACGTTATTGAGAGAAGGAGGTCCAAGGTTCCCAGTGCTCCACGAAAGGACTGGAACTTTGAACTGTTCATCTTGCTGAACAGTCTTCTGCATAAAACTAAATAAGACTAAAACAAGCAAAACAAATCTGTCCTGTTTATACAGCAAGTAGGCATGGGTCGTAAAATAAAAGACAGTAAATGCTAGAGCAGGAAGAATCACAGAGACCCTCTGTCAAGAGACATAAATATAGACTTTTCACCTCCCAGGGAATCACCCTACCCACCCGGCTCCCAACCCCGGGACAGCATGATGGAAACAATCTTCCTATCAAATGGAATGTCTTAGGCATGAAGAAATGTATCCATTTGCATTATGAATCAAACGCAAGAAAAACGGCCAAGCAGAGCAGAAAACACCAACTAATCATCATTAACAAAGTCCATGTAATTCCAATCACAAGGCCCTGGGTTTCAGGGTAATGACCAGAGGGTATGTGCATTCCTGTGTGTGTGTGCATGCGTGTGCATGCGTGTGCATGCATGCGTATGTGCCTGCATGCGTACGATAGGGTCAGAGGGGTAGGAGGTGAGCTCCCTATCCTACTTCCTGTGGACTTTTGGCCACAGAGTGCAGCCAAAAAAACAGAGAGACGCAATCTTTGCACGTGCATGTGGGATCTTAGTTCCCCGACCAGGGATCGAACCTGCGTCCCCTGCAGTGGAAGCGTGTGTTCTTAACGGCTGAACCACCAGGGAAGTCCCACTCCAGGCTGCTTTGAAAAAATGGAAGAGACTTCCCAGTTTTCACCACAAAGTCTCCCATAAATAAATTCCAGAAAAGAAACAAATTACGGAAAGCACGCAGGAAAGTAATGAGGGAGGGGGGACCCTAGGGGTTGGGGGGACAACCAAAAGGGACTCCGTCCGGGGCTATAGGGCAGACTCAGCTCTGAACAGCTCCACCTCAAAGAGGGGTGGCAGCTGGCTGTGTCAGGCCACGATGAGGTGGCTGGGGAAACATGTGAGTAATGACACTTCCTCTGTTTGTCTCAGCTTTTGGTTGCCTGGGACTACCAGACCACAGATTCTGAACTGGCCTGCCAAAAATAAGAGATTACAGGGCTGTTCGGAACATCATGAAAAAATAAAAGTCACACCACAAGGCTTTCACGTGCAAAGATTGGGTCTGTCTGTTTTCGTTCCTGCTGGTTCCTTGTTGGGAAGGGAACCCGACGAGAAACTCAAGGACTTGCAGCTTCCTAATTAGAGACCGACAGAAACACACGTACTGACATACGTAATGTGAAGAACTATGTCAAAATGCTCCAGCCCAAGGCCCAAGGTCGTTGTCAATAACAGGAAAGAACAATGAGCAACTTCATCAAACAGGGTCATGTTTACACTCTTATTGAAGTAGATAAACAAACAAACCCTATGATCTGATGACAATAATCTTTCCCTGAAAATATGGACTGAAGTAGTGTGAGGTTCACACCTACTCTAATGCAGGACGTCACGTGTGGACACACACCAAATAACATAATAAAGGCGAGAGCACCTAATTCAAACAAGAACTGTCGTAAACACTGGGTTCTAATTAGCAACTGAACAATGATTCCTCCCTTGTACAGAGATGCTATGACACAGCCTCACTGTTTATGGTGAAGAAAACAGCAGCTATCAGACTGGAGTTCAACCCAGAAACAAAAGCACAAGGAATTTGGGCTCTATTCTGTTTATTCCAACGTTGCACAATTCTCCTTGCATCCCCTCCAAATAAAGGCGGGCAGGGAAATAAGAGCTGGTGATGTCATATGTTGACTGGGATCTATCTAGAGCCAACATAATTGATGGGTGTTTTCCTCCTAGGAACCTGGACTGAATTCAAAAACATAACATAACATTTCTGGAGTCTGAACCATGGCCCTTGTACCATGATGTGCTCCCCATTTTGGGCTGAGGGCTGGCTATTCAATGGGTCTTTTTTCCCCCAATTAATAAGACTCTGACTAACAGCCAGTGTATCTGGACAACAAGGTTTAAGCTTGATAAGGGACCCAGTTGTTCAGGGAGCCTTAATTACACTTTACAACTGTGTCGATGGTGGAGACTTCGGGTCCTACACAAAGACCACCCGCACGGCTGTACATAAATTCAAACACTTCTTCACATTATGTTCTCTTCCTTCCCAGGAACGACATGGGTAAGAGACAGCAACTCAGATGAAAAGGACAGCGCCAAGGGAATTTTCTTTTTATAAAACTCCTTTAAGTGTGAAAGCACTTAAATGCCAAAAACTTCGAAAACCAGAAAAAATTGAGGAAAAAAAATTTTATTATTCCATCACCCAAAATCACTATTAATATGTTGATGTGTGCCTATGAAATCTTCATTCCTACCTACTTATACACACACATATATATTCTTTATGAAAATAGTATCATAATTTTATAGTATAAATTTTACTTCATTAAACTCTTTTTTAAAAAAAAGTAGAATCAAATTGGACATAGTGATCAAGGCCTGCTTTTTTCCATCAATATATTGTGAACATATCCATATTAATAAATATTTCCTACATTGGTTCTTAATGACTCCATAATATTTTGTCCTAGAAGCGGCCATAATTTAACCAATCACTTATTTTGGTCACTTAGGTTGTTTCTAATTTTTTCTCATAAATAATGTTGCAGTGAACATCCTTAGAACTAAATGCTTGGGCTTCCCTGGTGGTGCAGTGGTTAAGAATCCGCCTGCCAATGCAGGGGTCACAGGTTTGATCCCTGGTCCAGGAAGATCCCACATGCCGCGGAGCAACTAAGCCCATGTGCCACAACTACTGAGCCCGCGTGCCACAACTACTGAAGCCCGTGTGCCTAGAACCCGTGCTCTACAACAAGAGAAGCCACCGCAGTGAGAAGCCCGCGCAGTGAGAAGCCCGCGCACCACAACAAAGAGCAGCCCCCGCTCACCGCAACTAGAGAAAGCCTGCGCGCAGCAACGAAGACCCAACATAGCCAAAAATAAATAAATAAATAAATAAAATTTATTTTAAAAAAAAAGAAACAAACAAACAAAGAACTAAATGCTTGCACATAGATTATTCTGGGTCAAGGGGTATGAATATTTTTTGCTCATAAGTTTTTAAAGCTCCTGTTAGATAGTGCCTTACTGCCCTCCAGAAAGGCCATACCAATGTAAACACCTGCCAGCAGTCTATGAGTGCCCATTTCACCACAACACTGGATGTTAGAACTCTTTTTAACATCTGAAAATTTAGTAGACAAAAACTTAGCTTATTGCTATTTTAACTTGTATTTCTTTTATTAATATTTCAGTTGAATATTTTTGCATAAATTTAGTGGTAGAATTATGTCTTCTTTTGTGAGTACCTCATTCATACCCTTTACTTTTGCTATTAAAGCATTCATCTTTTTATTAAAATGTTAAGATTTCATATTTTAAATGTATCAACCCTATGTCATATATATATTGCAAATAAAATTTCCTACTTCTTGTTTTTCTTTTAACTATTTTACTCTCATAATGGCTTTAATTTCTATGTAGTCAAGTGTCTCCATCTTTTCTGATTTCTGCCTTTGATGAAATATCTCCTATGACTCTTTGGCTGTATTTTTTTCTGGTTCTCTTTTGACTTTGTTGTTTATATTTAACTCTAACCCAAAATCTAGAAGGTATTCTGGCATATGATTTGAGGACTTACTTTGCTTTGTTTTTCAAATAGTTAACTATTCCAGCATAATACTGCAACTATATTATAGTTTCACCATGAGTTTGAAATGTTATCTTTTTCATACACTAAATACTTAAATACAGTTGGCACTTACAGATTTTCTTTTTGTTTCCTGTTAATGTATATGTCTCTTCTGGAGCTAGTACCATACCATCTAAATTATTATATTTTTATAATTTTTTTAATATCAAGCCAGTAGTGGTCTCCTCCCCTTCTTCATTATGCTTTTTAAAATTTTTTCTCAGTTCTCATTACATATGAATTCTCCCACCAGAACTCCAGAATCATTCAGTCAAGTGTCCAAAAAAAACAAAAACAAAAACAAAACACAATTTGAAGTTTTGGTTGGAATCACACTGAATTTATAAATTAATCTCTAAAGAATCTGCTTCTTTAAAGTATTAGGTCTTTCTATTAATTAACATAGCACTTTTTAAATTTATTAAAGTCTTCTCTTAGGTCCAAAACATAAAAATGTATTCTTGTAATTCCTAGTTACTTTATATTTTGTGTTGCTATTGTGAATGGGATTTTTAAATTATATTTTCCAATTGGTTATTTCTGGTATATGGGAAGGCTATTAATTTTGAATACATATTTTTATACTGGGTCATCTTAATAAACTTTTTTCTTAGAGCCAATATCTTCTTCAGTTAATTCCTGTGAATATTTAAGGTAAACCGTCTAACAAATACCAGTCATTTTGTTTTTCCTTTCCAACAGTTTTACTTCTTATTTTTCTTGTCATATTACATTGGCTAAGACTTACAGAACAATGTTAAATAACAGTGATAATAACTGGCATTCTGGCTCCTTACTCATCAGGAAGGGAGACTTTGAAGTATTTGCTGGGCCAGCCCAAGTGCTCCTGCTCAAATTCCACAGCCCAGAGACCTGACGCAAGATGCAGGTTCAAGGCAAAGAGAGAGCAGTTTCAACACATTTTCCACAACTGAACAAAATGCCTTTGGGAAACACATAAGATATCGGATACCAAAAGAGACCAAATGAAGACAACGCTAATATTTCCTATGGTAAATGCCAGACTTGACAAGTGAGGGGATTAGGATGGAGATGGTCAGATGTCAGATGGTCATTCCTACAGTGAAGAAGTGTTCAAAGCCTGGTGGCCCTGGAGCCTGAGGGGCAGCCAGTGGCCCATTTCCTAGCTCTGTGCTTCCCTTGATTCTCAATAGGAGGGAGGCAGGTTCTCTCACACATTTCTTCATCTCCTCCTTCCCCAACTAGGTCCATTTCACCCTCCTCCAGGAAGCCTTCTGAGACTATCCAGATGGAAGCTGGCCACCTGCCCTTCAGATCTGGCAGAGTACTCACCTGGCTTTCACCTCCTCCCTGGCATGACTTTCCCAGAGGCAATGACACCTCACTATCTAAATCTGGCCATTGACCCCCTCATTCAAACTCCACCAAATGTCCATAAAGGACCTCCATGCAATCAAAATAAATTGCCCTTGGGAGGGGTGGTTATTGATTCTCATTCAGGGTCTGTATCTTCCTACTTTCACACAGTTATGAGGATCTCAATCATCTGGTCCCCAAGCAGAAGGAAGGCTTGAAATGTGAACTTAAATGAGGGAGGGTGACAACCATAGTCAGGTACACTAACAGCACCAGTAAGTGACAGAGGACAGGAAGGGAGGAGGCGGAGAATGATGAAACAGAGACAAATATTTCCAACAGCTAGAGACCATTTGTGGGAGTTGTCAAAGGCCCACCACTTTGAAGGTGAGCACAGTGCTAAGACATGGACTCAAAATAATAACCCTGGGCCACAAAGGAAGGTTAAATTACGTTCTGTTTCCTCCACTTAGAAGGAACCGTGCACTAGCTATGGAAAGAAATTTTTCATCAAAATAGTTTCAAAGGCTTTTGTTTTAAAGGGTAAACTTTTCAGGAGAGGATGGAAGGGGCCTTTCAGGAAGGAAGGGACTTAACATTTATTATGAGCCAGGCACATGCTCAGGACTTTGTACCCTCTATCAAATTTAAGCCACCTCAGTAACCTTGAAACATCGTATTACAGATCAGAAAACTGTGGCTCAGAATTACCATATGATTCAGCAATTCCACTTCTGGGTACATGCGCAGAAGAATAGAAAGCAAGGACTCAAATAGATGTTTATATACCCATGTTCATAGCAGCATTATTCACAATAGCCAAAAGGTAGAATCAATCCAAATGTCCACTGAGTAGATTTAAAAATGTAGGTATACACATACAATGGAATATTATTCAAAAGGAATGAAATTCTGACACATGCTACAACATGGATGGACCTTGAAGATATTATGCTAAGGGAAATAAGCCAGTCACAAAAGGACAAATACTGTATGATTCCACTTATATGAGGTAGGGGGAGTTCGTGCTTAATGGGTACAGAGTTTCAGTTTAAGAAGATGAAAAACCTCTGGAAATGGATGGGGATGATGGTTGCACAACAGTGTGAATGTACTTAATGCCATTAAGCTGTACACTTAAAAATGGTTAAAAGGGCAAACTTTATGTTATGTATATGTTATCACAATTTTTTAAAAAGGAAGGAAGGAAGGAAAGGAAAAAAAAAAACCTGTAACTCCTCTGAAAATGGAAACTACTGTCCAGCAGTGAAGGTAGAACTCAAACACCATAGGCCAGGGGGCTTCCCTGGTGGCGCAGTGGTTGAGAATCTAGCTGCCAATGCAAGGGACACAGGCTCGAGCCCTGGTCCGGGAAGACCCCACATGCCGCGGAACAACTAAGCCCGTGCGCCACAACTACTGAGCCTGCGCTCTAGAGCCTGCGAGCCACAACTACTGACTAAGCCCATGTGCCACGACTACTGAAGCCCGCGCGCCTAGAGCCCGTGCTCCGCAGCAAAAGTAGCCCCTGCTCGCCACAATGAGAAGCCACAATGAGAAGCCACAATGAGAAGCCCGCGCACCACAACAGAGTAGCACCGGCTCGCTGCAACTAGAGAAAGACTGCACGCAGCGACAAAGACCCAACGCAGGCAAAAAATAAAATAAATTTAAATAAATTTAAAAATTATTAAAAACAAACCCACCATAGGCCAAATTCAAGAGTCCAAGACCCCTTCCCTCCACGTACCTCACTAGAACTTCCCTGCCCCGAAGACTCACACTCCATAAGAGCTGCCCTTGCACAACAAAGGCTCTGTCACACCCTCCTCCAGCCTTCCAGGCTCTCTAGCAAAGGAGATTCCTCTGCCCTAAATCCCCCCTTGCACGCTGGGCCACATACTCTCACAGTCGGAGTCTCTTGGCACCGTTTGTGAGAGTTCTCGCTGAATTTTGACGGTAAACAGAAGGGGCTAGAGACTGGAGAGGAGCTGAAAAAAAATAGGTAACTAGGGCTCACCTTCGACGTCAGGGAACAAGGAGCACCACTCCCGCCCCCCCCACAGGATGACACACATGGGTATCAGGCCCTCACCACAACCCTCACCCTTCCCATTCACCTTCCCTAAGGACTCCCCCCTACACCCTTCCCTCCGAAACTCTTTTTTTTATACCCAGCAAAACTAATGAATTCGTACATTCTAAAGCATACCAGACTCTTATTTACCAAATTCCACATGCCTCAGTCCACTCACCCATGCCTCTCTTTTGCCTGGACACCCCCTCCTGCTGCCCACCCCACAATCAGACTCCAGGGCAAAATCATGATGGGCC
>JANTQK010006712.1:0-2500 GCA_029224305.1 Caperea marginata
CAGCGCCAGGAGCAAAGCACTCACGTCTTCCGCTCATGCAAATAGTGGTGTGTTGAGCATCACCCGGCCAATTATTCTTTCTTTCTTTGGGTTTATTCCCCAGAGTGGAATTACCAGGTCAGAGGGCATGAACAGTTTTACGGTTCTTATTACATGTCACTAGGCTGCTGTCCAGAAAGATTGAACCAATTTCTAGTGCTACCATCAGCATATCTTTCCCCACAGTCCCATGGACAGTAGGCATTAGCATTTTTACAAAATAATGAAGAGGAACCTTTTGAGTTGAAATTAGCCTTCTGCAGGGCTAATTAGAATCAACACGCAAAAAAAGAGAACTTTGGCTTTTTAATTTTTAATTGGTATAAAATGATTTTAAATGATCGGTGGTTATTCTTCCCCCCAGTAAAGTTTAATGAAGCTGCATTTAAATGAAGAGGGTACCTTCATCTTTAAGGATGATAGTAAAATAAATTTTGGACATTAGTCACTAAGATAAACACTTACTAAATCTTTGATGCACTTGGAACTACTTTTATGAGGTGCTACACAAAATGAGTTAAACAGATACTGTCCTTAACTTCAACATTCGGAGACAATGCTAAGCCTTTAACAAAAGTAAAATGAACATGGATTTAAATTTTGAGTGGAGAAAAGCTTTAAAAAATACAGGTATTTTGCAAAACAGGTTGAGTTCATTTATTTGGATCTTCTCTGGAGTGCGGTCATGCATTAATTATGCTTGGAGCCTCCCTAGTCTATGCAGGTGACACACTCTGCACATCTTCACACCCTCAGGTCAGAGGAATATTTTCCAAGAAAGTATCCACAAGGCAAGTGAGAGCAAAAGGGGGCTCTCCCCAAATCCTTTCTTTTGCAGAATTCCCGCCCCTTCCTTTTTCAGTCACAATTCGGGCCAAATGGGGGAGTCGGGGTGTTTGTGGCTGGGGTGGGAGCATCCCTAGGTCAGCTGTTAACTGTAGGCAGAAGCTCTGAACATGTCTGGAGAACGCGTGCCTATTCCTTTGTATCCTCTGCATTAAGTTGACAAGGGTCAGTTATTTTACGTCCCCAAACTAACACAGAGATTAGGACGGTTCAGTGGCCAGTGACTAAATGTGACACCCAAGGGTGGGGATGGTGCAGGGGTGAGAACGAGCCAGGATGTGGGGCTGACCAATGTTGCACTGCCCTTGGCAGCTTCCACAGGACCTCCTTTGTAAAACGGGAGAATAATTCTCTCAGTGAATGGTTTGAGGGTTAAATTTACATACTCATTAAAGTAGGTGACATACAAGAAGTAGTCAGTAAATGTTCACTCCCTTCTCCATCTCTTCTGTACAGAGGACCTTCTGTCACTGGCTTGAGATGGGGATGGGGGTGGGCAGATTAACTCACAGACTCTGGTTGGCCCTTAGTTGGCTCTCCAGATCCTTGTATAGTCACAAGATGTCAGAGCAAAGTCTGCTGTCTGTTTAGATACAACATCCCTGGGCATGTAACACAATTCACAAATTATCTTGGATTTGCAGGGAAATTTAAATCCATATAACAATTCAAATTTAGTAAGAAGCCTTAATGAACAGTGAGAAAATGAAAGCTTCAGGTTTCCTAGGTTCAAATTAGTACTCTTTTTGTTTAACTTACTAAATCTAAACAAATACTACCAATATCAAAAGTAAATTGCTTGTCAGGAAATCACCTACACTGTTTTTCAAATTTATTAACTTACTAAGTTTTCAGAACATTCCTTTCCTAACTGGATATTGAGGTAGCTATCCCAAACTATCCATCTGTCTGTCTGTCTGTCTGTCTGTCTGTCTGTCCATTATGTCACATTAGAAGAACGGAGCTTCCTCAGATAATTTGGTCCAGTGGAGTGGTTAAAGATCCGCTTCTTAAATCCCAGCTCTGTTCTTTTATTTCTGTGTGGTTCCACTAGCTACAGCAAACCTCGAAACCCATAACAAGCGTAAATAGTGTCCTCTTGTAAAAAGGTCTCTTTTCAGCATGGTAATATACCTTATTAAATTCCAAACATAGTAAGTATTGATGGCAAACACATCAGGACCCAGTACAGCTTCTACTATGATTTAGTTCTCTACAAATGACTTCAGCACTCAGCTCCCAATGCATTTTGCTAATTACATCATAGATTTCCCTATTGATGAACACAAGCTGAATTAACACAGGAGCACTAATGTACCCTTTCACCATTATTGTTGTACAAGAAGCCGTGGCAGATGCTGGCAGTTAGTTACACAAACATTAGTATTAACGATTGGCCATTTGGAATTGGTGACAAACTACTGCCCTGCGGAATCCTGAGGCTGAAACCAATCAGGAAGTTAATGAGGAGAGAAATTACCACTGCAGCTTCCCCTTAATTACATTCACACTAGGCAGGAAGGGAGTTCTGGGGGTGGATCTAAACTCAGCTAAGGTTAAGAAGGTCAGAGACCCTTTTGCTTAAATTTTGTATCTACTGTGGCTTGTAAGGTTG
>JANTQK010006712.1:7500-81411 GCA_029224305.1 Caperea marginata
GGGGGGGGGGGGGGGGGGGGGGGGGGGGGGGGGGGGGGGGGGGGGGGGGGGGGGGGGGGGGGGGGGGGGGGGGGGGGGGGGGGGGGGGGGGGGGGGGGGGGGGGGGGGGGGGGGGGGGGGGGGGGGGGGGGGGGGGGGGGGGGGGGGGGGGGGGGGGGGGGGGGGGGGGGGGGGGGGGGGGGGGGGGGGGGGGGGGGGGGGGGGGGGGGGGGGGGGGGGGGGGGGGGGGGGGGGGGGGGGGGGGGGGGGGGGGGGGGGGGGGGGGGGGGGGGGGGGGGGGGGGGGGGGGGGGGGGGGGGGGGGGGGGGGGGGGGGGGGGGGGGGGGGGGGGGGGGGGGGGGGGGGGGGGGGGGGGGGGGGGGGGGGGGGGGGGGGGGGGGGGGGGGGGGGGGGGGGGGGGGGGGGGGGGGGGGGGGGGGGGGGGGGGGGGGGGGGGGGGGGGGGGGGGGGGGGGGGGGGGGGGGGGGGGGGGGGGGGGGGGGGGGGGGGGGGGGGGGGGGGGGGGGGGGGGGGGGGGGGGGGGGGGGGGGGGGGGGGGGGGGGGGGGGGGGGGGGGGGGGGGGGGGGGGGGGGGGGGGGGGGGGGGGGGGGGGGGGGGGGGGGGGGGGGGGGGGGGGGGGGGGGGGGGGGGGGGGGGGGGGGGGGGGGGGGGGGGGGGGGGGGGGGGGGGGGGGGGGGGGGGGGGGGGGGGGGGGGGGGGGGGGGGGGGGGGGGGGGGGGGGGGGGGGGGGGGGGGGGGGGGGGGGGGGGGGGGGGGGGGGGGGGGGGGGGGGGGGGGGGGGGGGGGGGGGGGGGGGGGGGGGGGGGGGGGGGGGGGGGGGGGGGGGGGGGGGGGGGGGGGGGGGGGGGGGGGGGGGGGGGGGGGGGGGGGGGGGGGGGGGGGGGGGGGGGGGGGGGGGGGGGGGGGGGGGGGGGGGGGGGGGGGGGGGGGGGGGGGGGGGGGGGGGGGGGGGGGGGGGGGGGGGGGGGGGGGGGGGGGGGGGGGGGGGGGGGGGGGGGGGGGGGGGGGGGGGGGGGGGGGGGGGGGGGGGGGGGGGGGGGGGGGGGGGGGGGGGGGGGGGGGGGGGGGGGGGGGGGGGGGGGGGGGGGGGGGGGGGGGGGGGGGGGGGGGTGGGGGGGGGGGGGGGGGGGGGGGGGGGGGGGGGGGGGGGGGGGGGGGGGGGGGGGGGGGGGGGGGGGGGGGGGGGGGGGGGGGGGGGGGGGGGGGGGGGGGGGGGGGGGGGGGGGGGGGGGGGGGGGGGGGGGGGGGGGGGGGGGGGGGGGGGGGGGGGGGGGGGGGGGGGGGGGGGGGGGGGGGGGGGGGGGGGGGGGGGGGGGGGGGGGGGGGGGGGGGGGGGGGGGGGGGGGGGGGGGGGGGGGGGGGGGGGGGGGGGGGGGGGGGGGGGGGGGGGGGGGGGGGGGGGGGGGGGGGGGGGGGGGGGGGGGGGGGGGGGGGGGGGGGGGGGGGGGGGGGGGGGGGGGGGGGGGGGGGGGGGGGGGGGGGGGGGGGGGGGGGGGGGGGGGGGGGGGGGGGGGGGGGGGGGGGGGGGGGGGGGGGGGGGGGGGGGGGGGGGGGGGGGGGGGGGGGGGGGGGGGGGGGGGGGGGGGGGGGGGGGGGGGGGGGGGTGGGGGGGGGGGGGGGGGGGGGGGGGGGGGGGGGGGGGGGGGGGGGGGGGGGGGGGGGGGGGGGGGGGGGGGGGGGGGGGGGGGGGGGGGGGGGGGGGGGGGGGGGGGGGGGGGGGGGGGGGGGGGGGGGGGGGGGGGGGGGGGGGGGGGGGGGGGGGGGGGGGGGGGGGGGGGGGGGGGGGGGGGGGGGGGGGGGGGGGGGGGGGGGGGGGGGGGGGGGGGGGGGGGGGGGGGGGGGGGGGGGGGGGGGGGGGGGGGGGGGGGGGGGGGGGGGGGGGGGGGGGGGGGGGGGGGGGGGGGGGGGGGGGGGGGGGGGGGGGGGGGGGGGGGGGGGGGGGGGGGGGGGGGGGGGGGGGGGGGGGGGGGGGGGGGGGGGGGGGGGGGGGGGGGGGGGGGGGGGGGGGGGGGGGGGGGGGGGGGGGGGGGGGGGGGGGGGGGGGGGGGGGGGGGGGGGGGGGGGGGGGGGGGGGGGGGGGGGGGGGGGGGGGGGGGGGGGGGGGGGGGGGGGGGGGGGGGGGGGGGGGGGGGGGGGGGGGGGGGGGGGGGGGGGGGGGGGGGGGGGGGGGGGGGGGGGGGGGGGGGGGGGGGGGGGGGGGGGGGGGGGGGGGGGGGGGGGGGGGGGGGGGGGGGGGGGGGGGGGGGGGGGGGGGGGGGGGGGGGGGGGGGGGGGGGGGGGGGGGGGGGGGGGGGGGGGGGGGGGGGGGGGGGGGGGGGGGGGGGGGGGGGGGGGGGGGGGGGGGGGGGGGGGGGGGGGGGGGGGGGGGGGGGGGGGGGGGGGGGGGGGGGGGGGGGGGGGGGGGGGGGGGGGGGGGGGGGGGGGGGGGGGGGGGGGGGGGGGGGGGGGGGGGGGGGGGGGGGGGGGGGGGGGGGGGGGGGGGGGGGGGGGGGGGGGGGGGGGGGGGGGGGGGGGGGGGGGGGGGGGGGGGGGGGGGGGGGGGGGGGGGGGGGGGGGGGGGGGTGGGGGGGGGGGGGGGGGGGGGGGGGGGGGGGGGGGGGGGGGGGGGGGGGGGGGGGGGGGGGGGGGGGGGGGGGGGGGGGGGGGGGGGGGGGGGGGGGGGGGGGGGGGGGGGGGGGGGGGGGGGGGGGGGGGGGGGGGGGGGGGGGGGGGGGGGGGGGGGGGGGGGGGGGGGGGGGGGGGGGGGGGGGGGGGGGGGGGGGGGGGGGGGGGGGGGGGGGGGGGGGGGGGGGGGGGGGGGGGGGGGGGGGGGGGGGGGGGGGGGGGGGGGGGGGGGGGGGGGGGGGGGGGGGGGGGGGGGGGGGGGGGGGGGGGGGGGGGGGGGGGGGGGGGGGGGGGGGGGGGGGGGGGGGGGGGGGGGGGGGGGGGGGGGGGGGGGGGGGGGGGGGGGGGGGGGGGGGGGGGGGGGGGGGGGGGGGGGGGGGGGGGGGGGGGGGGGGGGGGGGGGGGGGGGGGGGGGGGGGGGGGGGGGGGGGGGGGGGGGGGGGGGGGGGGGGGGGGGGGGGGGGGGGGGGGGGGGGGGGGGGGGGGGGGGGGGGGGGGGGGGGGGGGGGGGGGGGGGGGGGGGGGGGGGGGGGGGGGGGGGGGGGGGGGGGGGGGGGGGGGGGGGGGGGGGGGGGGGGGGGGGGGGGGGGGGGGGGGGGGGGGGGGGGGGGGGGGGGGGGGGGGGGGGGGGGGGGGGGGGGGGGGGGGGGGGGGGGGGGGGGGGGGGGGGGGGGGGGGGGGGGGGGGGGGGGGGGGGGGGGGGGGGGGGGGGGGGGGGGGGGGGGGGGGGGGGGGGGGGGGGGGGGGGGGGGGGGGGGGGGGGGGGGGGGGGGGGGGGGGGGGGGGGGGGGGGGGGGGGGGGGGGGGGGGGGGGGGGGGGGGGGGGGGGGGGGGGGGGGGGGGGGGGGGGGGGGGGGGGGGGGGGGGGGGGGGGGGGGGGGGGGGGGGGGGGGGGGGGGGGGGGGGGGGGGGGGGGGGGGGGGGGGGTGGGGGGGGGGGGGGGGGGGGGGGGGGGGGGGGGGGGGGGGGGGGGGGGGGGGGGGGGGGGGGGGGGGGGGGGGGGGGGGGGGGGGGGGGGGGGGGGGGGGGGGGGGGGGGGGGGGGGGGGGGGGGGGGGGGGGGGGGGGGGGGGGGGGGGGGGGGGGGGGGGGGGGGGGGGGGGGGGGGGGGGGGGGGGGGGGGGGGGGGGGGGGGGGGGGGGGGGGGGGGGGGGGGGGGGGGGGGGGGGGGGGGGGGGGGGGGGGGGGGGGGGGGGGGGGGGGGGGGGGGGGGGGGGGGGGGGGGGGGGGGGGGGGGGGGGGGGGGGGGGGGGGGGGGGGGGGGGGGGGGGGGGGGGGGGGGGGGGGGGGGGGGGGGGGGGGGGGGGGGGGGGGGGGGGGGGGGGGGGGGGGGGGGGGGGGGGGGGGGGGGGGGGGGGGGGGGGGGGGGGGGGGGGGGGGGGGGGGGGGGGGGGGGGGGGGGGGGGGGGGGGGGGGGGGGGGGGGGGGGGGGGGGGGGGGGGGGGGGGGGGGGGGGGGGGGGGGGGGGGGGGGGGGGGGGGGGGGGGGGGGGGGGGGGGGGGGGGGGGGGGGGGGGGGGGGGGGGGGGGGGGGGGGGGGGGGGGGGGGGGGGGGGGGGGGGGGGGGGGGGGGGGGGGGGGGGGGGGGGGGGGGGGGGGGGGGGGGGGGGGGGGGGGGGGGGGGGGGGGGGGGGGGGGGGGGGGGGGGGGGGGGGGGGGGGGGGGGGGGGGGGGGGGGGGGGGGGGGGGGGGGGGGGGGGGGGGGGGGGGGGGGGGGGGGGGGGGGGGGGGGGGGGGGGGGGGGGGGGGGGGGGGGGGGGGGGGGGGGGGGGGGGGGGGGGGGGGGGGGGGGGGGGGGGGGGGGGGGGGGGGGGGGGGGGGGGGGGGGGGGGGGGGGGGGGGGGGGGGGGGGGGGGGGGGGGGGGGGGGGGGGGGGGGGGGGGGGGGGGGGGGGGGGGGGGGGGGGGGGGGGGGGGGGGGGGGGGGGGGGGGGGGGGGGGGGGGGGGGGGGGGGGGGGGGGGGGGGGGGGGGGGGGGGGGGGGGGGGGGGGGGGGGGGGGGGGGGGGGGGGGGGGGGGGGGGGGGGGGGGGGGGGGGGGGGGGGGGGGGGGGGGGGGGGGGGGGGGGGGGGGGGGGGGGGGGGGGGGGGGGGGGGGGGGGGGGGGGGGGGGGGGGGGGGGGGGGGGGGGGGGGGGGGGGGGGGGGGGGGGGGGGGGGGGGGGGGGGGGGGGGGGGGGGGGGGGGGGGGGGGGGGGGGGGGGGGGGGGGGGGGGGGGGGGGGGGGGGGGGGGGGGGGGGGGGGGGGGGGGGGGGGGGGGGGGGGGGGGGGGGGGGGGGGGGGGGGGGGGGGGGGGGGGGGGGGGGGGGGGGGGGGGGGGGGGGGGGGGGGGGGGGGGGGGGGGGGGGGGGGGGGGGGGGGGGGGGGGGGGGGGGGGGGGGGGGGGGGGGGGGGGGGGGGGGGGGGGGGGGGGGGGGGGGGGGGGGGGGGGGGGGGGGGGGGGGGGGGGGGGGGGGGGGGGGGGGGGGGGGGGGGGGGGGGGGGGGGGGGGGGGGGGGGGGGGGGGGGGGGGGGGGGGGGGGGGGGGGGGGGGGGGGGGGGGGGGGGGGGGGGGGGGGGGGGGGGGGGGGGGGGGGGGGGGGGGGGGGGGGGGGGGGGGGGGGGGGGGGGGGGGGGGGGGGGGGGGGGGGGGGGGGGGGGGGGGGGGGGGGGGGGGGGGGGGGGGGGGGGGGGGGGGGGGGGGGGGGGGGGGGGGGGGGGGGGGGGGGGGGGGGGGGGGGGGGGGGGGGGGGGGGGGGGGGGGGGGGGGGGGGGGGGGGGGGGGGGGGGGGGGGGGGGGGGGGGGGGGGGGGGGGGGGGGGGGGGGGGGGGGGGGGGGGGGGGGGGGGGGGGGGGGGGGGGGGGGGGGGGGGGGGGGGGGGGGGGGGGGGGGGGGTGGGGGGGGGGGGGGGGGGGGGGGGGGGGGGGGGGGGGGGGGGGGGGGGGGGGGGGGGGGGGGGGGGGGGGGGGGGGGGGGGGGGGGGGGGGGGGGGGGGGGGGGGGGGGGGGGGGGGGGGGGGGGGGGGGGGGGGGGGGGGGGGGGGGGGGGGGGGGGGGGGGGGGGGGGGGGGGGGGGGGGGGGGGGGGGGGGGGGGGGGGGGGGGGGGGGGGGGGGGGGGGGGGGGGGGGGGGGGGGGGGGGGGGGGGGGGGGGGGGGGGGGGGGGGGGGGGGGGGGGGGGGGGGGGGGGGGGGGGGGGGGGGGGGGGGGGGGGGGGGGGGGGGGGGGGGGGGGGGGGGGGGGGGGGGGGGGGGGGGGGGGGGGGGGGGGGGGGGGGGGGGGGGGGGGGGGGGGGGGGGGGGGGGGGGGGGGGGGGGGGGGGGGGGGGGGGGGGGGGGGGGGGGGGGGGGGGGGGGGGGGGGGGGGGGGGGGGGGGGGGGGGGGGGGGGGGGGGGGGGGGGGGGGGGGGGGGGGGGGGGGGGGGGGGGGGGGGGGGGGGGGGGGGGGGGGGGGGGGGGGGGGGGGGGGGGGGGGGGGGGGGGGGGGGGGGGGGGGGGGGGGGGGGGGGGGGGGGGGGGGGGGGGGGGGGGGGGGGGGGGGGGGGGGGGGGGGGGGGGGGGGGGGGGGGGGGGGGGGGGGGGGGGGGGGGGGGGGGGGGGGGGGGGGGGGGGGGGGGGGGGGGGGGGGGGGGGGGGGGGGGGGGGGGGGGGGGGGGGGGGGGGGGGGGGGGGGGGGGGGGGGGGGGGGGGGGGGGGGGGGGGGGGGGGGGGGGGGGGGGGGGGGGGGGGGGGGGGGGGGGGGGGGGGGGGGGGGGGGGGGGGGGGGGGGGGGGGGGGGGGGGGGGGGGGGGGGGGGGGGGGGGGGGGGGGGGGGGGGGGGGGGGGGGGGGGGGGGGGGGGGGGGGGGGGGGGGGGGGGGGGGGGGGGGGGGGGGGGGGGGGGGGGGGGGGGGGGGGGGGGGGGGGGGGGGGGGGGGGGGGGGGGGGGGGGGGGGGGGGGGGGGGGGGGGGGGGGGGGGGGGGGGGGGGGGGGGGGGGGGGGGGGGGGGGGGGGGGGGGGGGGGGGGGGGGGGGGGGGGGGGGGGGGGGGGGGGGGGGGGGGGGGGGGGGGGGGGGGGGGGGGGGGGGGGGGGGGGGGGGGGGGGGGGGGGGGGGGGGGGGGGGGGGGGGGGGGGGGGGGGGGGGGGGGGGGGGGGGGGGGGGGGGGGGGGGGGGGGGGGGGGGGGGGGGGGGGGGGGGGGGGGGGGGGGGGGGGGGGGGGGGGGGGGGGGGGGGGGGGGGGGGGGGGGGGGGGGGGGGGGGGGGGGGGGGGGGGGGGGGGGGGGGGGGGGGGGGGGGGGGGGGGGGGGGGGGGGGGGGGGGGGGGGGGGGGGGGGGGGGGGGGGGGGGGGGGGGGGGGGGGGGGGGGGGGGGGGGGGGGGGGGGGGGGGGGGGGGGGGGGGGGGGGGGGGGGGGGGGGGGGGGGGGGGGGGGGGGGGGGGGGGGGGGGGGGGGGGGGGGGGGGGGGGGGGGGGGGGGGGGGGGGGGGGGGGGGGGGGGGGGGGGGGGGGGGGGGGGGGGGGGGGGGGGGGGGGGGGGGGGGGGGGGGGGGGGGGGGGGGGGGGGGGGGGGGGGGGGGGGGGGGGGGGGGGGGGGGGGGGGGGGGGGGGGGGGGGGGGGGGGGGGGGGGGGGGGGGGGGGGGGGGGGGGGGGGGGGGGGGGGGGGGGGGGGGGGGGGGGGGGGGGGGGGGGGGGGGGGGGGGGGGGGGGGGGGGGGGGGGGGGGGGGGGGGGGGGGGGGGGGGGGGGGGGGGGGGGGGGGGGGGGGGGGGGGGGGGGGGGGGGGGGGGGGGGGGGGGGGGGGGGGGGGGGGGGGGGGGGGGGGGGGGGGGGGGGGGGGGGGGGGGGGGGGGGGGGGGGGGGGGGGGGGGGGGGGGGGGGGGGGGGGGGGGGGGGGGGGGGGGGGGGGGGGGGGGGGGGGGGGGGGGGGGGGGGGGGGGGGGGGGGGGGGGGGGGGGGGGGGGGGGGGGGGGGGGGGGGGGGGGGGGGGGGGGGGGGGGGGGGGGGGGGGGGGGGGGGGGGGGGGGGGGGGGGGGGGGGGGGGGGGGGGGGGGGGGGGGGGGGGGGGGGGGGGGGGGGGGGGGGGGGGGGGGGGGGGGGGGGGGGGGGGGGGGGGGGGGGGGGGGGGGGGGGGGGGGGGGGGGGGGGGGGGGGGGGGGGGGGGGGGGGGGGGGGGGGGGGGGGGGGGGGGGGGGGGGGGGGGGGGGGGGGGGGGGGGGGGGGGGGGGGGGGGGGGGGGGGGGGGGGGGGGGGGGGGGGGGGGGGGGGGGGGGGGGGGGGGGGGGGGGGGGGGGGGGGGGGGGGGGGGGGGGGGGGGGGGGGGGGGGGGGGGGGGGGGGGGGGGGGGGGGGGGGGGGGGGGGGGGGGGGGGGGGGGGGGGGGGGGGGGGGGGGGGGGGGGGGGGGGGGGGGGGGGGGGGGGGGGGGGGGGGGGGGGGGGGGGGGGGGGGGGGGGGGGGGGGGGGGGGGGGGGGGGGGGGGGGGGGGGGGGGGGGGGGGGGGGGGGGGGGGGGGGGGGGGGGGGGGGGGGGGGGGGGGGGGGGGGGGGGGGGGGGGGGGGGGGGGGGGGGGGGGGGGGGGGGGGGGGGGGGGGGGGGGGGGGGGGGGGGGGGGGGGGGGGGGGGGGGGGGGGGGGGGGGGGGGGGGGGGGGGGGGGGGGGGGGGGGGGGGGGGGGGGGGGGGGGGGGGGGGGGGGGGGGGGGGGGGGGGGGGGGGGGGGGGGGGGGGGGGGGGGGGGGGGGGGGGGGGGGGGGGGGGGGGGGGGGGGGGGGGGGGGGGGGGGGGGGGGGGGGGGGGGGGGGGGGGGGGGGGGGGGGGGGGGGGGGGGGGGGGGGGGGGGGGGGGTGGGGGGGGGGGGGGGGGGGGGGGGGGGGGGGGGGGGGGGGGGGGGGGGGGGGGGGGGGGGGGGGGGGGGGGGGGGGGGGGGGGGGGGGGGGGGGGGGGGGGGGGGGGGGGGGGGGGGGGGGGGGGGGGGGGGGGGGGGGGGGGGGGGGGGGGGGGGGGGGGGGGGGGGGGGGGGGGGGGGGGGGGGGGGGGGGGGGGGGGGGGGGGGGGGGGGGGGGGGGGGGGGGGGGGGGGGGGGGGGGGGGGGGGGGGGGGGGGGGGGGGGGGGGGGGGGGGGGGGGGGGGGGGGGGGGGGGGGGGGGGGGGGGGGGGGGGGGGGGGGGGGGGGGGGGGGGGGGGGGGGGGGGGGGGGGGGGGGGGGGGGGGGGGGGGGGGGGGGGGGGGGGGGGGGGGGGGGGGGGGGGGGGGGGGGGGGGGGGGGGGGGGGGGGGGGGGGGGGGGGGGGGGGGGGGGGGGGGGGGGGGGGGGGGGGGGGGGGGGGGGGGGGGGGGGGGGGGGGGGGGGGGGGGGGGGGGGGGGGGGGGGGGGGGGGGGGGGGGGGGGGGGGGGGGGGGGGGGGGGGGGGGGGGGGGGGGGGGGGGGGGGGGGGGGGGGGGGGGGGGGGGGGGGGGGGGGGGGGGGGGGGGGGGGGGGGGGGGGGGGGGGGGGGGGGGGGGGGGGGGGGGGGGGGGGGGGGGGGGGGGGGGGGGGGGGGGGGGGGGGGGGGGGGGGGGGGGGGGGGGGGGGGGGGGGGGGGGGGGGGGGGGGGGGGGGGGGGGGGGGGGGGGGGGGGGGGGGGGGGGGGGGGGGGGGGGGGGGGGGGGGGGGGGGGGGGGGGGGGGGGGGGGGGGGGGGGGGGGGGGGGGGGGGGGGGGGGGGGGGGGGGGGGGGGGGGGGGGGGGGGGGGGGGGGGGGGGGGGGGGGGGGGGGGGGGGGGGGGGGGGGGGGGGGGGGGGGGGGGGGGGGGGGGGGGGGGGGGGGGGGGGGGGGGGGGGGGGGGGGGTGGGGGGGGGGGGGGGGGGGGGGGGGGGGGGGGGGGGGGGGGGGGGGGGGGGGGGGGGGGGGGGGGGGGGGGGGGGGGGGGGGGGGGGGGGGGGGGGGGGGGGGGGGGGGGGGGGGGGGGGGGGGGGGGGGGGGGGGGGGGGGGGGGGGGGGGGGGGGGGGGGGGGGGGGGGGGGGGGGGGGGGGGGGGGGGGGGGGGGGGGGGGGGGGGGGGGGGGGGGGGGGGGGGGGGGGGGGGGGGGGGGGGGGGGGGGGGGGGGGGGGGGGGGGGGGGGGGGGGGGGGGGGGGGGGGGGGGGGGGGGGGGGGGGGGGGGGGGGGGGGGGGGGGGGGGGGGGGGGGGGGGGGGGGGGGGGGGGGGGGGGGGGGGGGGGGGGGGGGGGGGGGGGGGGGGGGGGGGGGGGGGGGGGGGGGGGGGGGGGGGGGGGGGGGGGGGGGGGGGGGGGGGGGGGGGGGGGGGGGGGGGGGGGGGGGGGGGGGGGGGGGGGGGGGGGGGGGGGGGGGGGGGGGGGGGGGGGGGGGGGGGGGGGGGGGGGGGGGGGGGGGGGGGGGGGGGGGGGGGGGGGGGGGGGGGGGGGGGGGGGGGGGGGGGGGGGGGGGGGGGGGGGGGGGGGGGGGGGGGGGGGGGGGGGGGGGGGGGGGGGGGGGGGGGGGGGGGGGGGGGGGGGGGGGGGGGGGGGGGGGGGGGGGGGGGGGGGGGGGGGGGGGGGGGGGGGGGGGGGGGGGGGGGGGGGGGGGGGGGGGGGGGGGGGGGGGGGGGGGGGGGGGGGGGGGGGGGGGGGGGGGGGGGGGGGGGGGGGGGGGGGGGGGGGGGGGGGGGGGGGGGGGGGGGGGGGGGGGGGGGGGGGGGGGGGGGGGGGGGGGGGGGGGGGGGGGGGGGGGGGGGGGGGGGGGGGGGGGGGGGGGGGGGGGGGGGGGGGGGGGGGGGGGGGGGGGGGGGGGGGGGGGGGGGGGGGGGGGGGGGGGGGGGGGGGGGGGGGGGGGGGGGGGGGGGGGGGGGGGGGGGGGGGGGGGGGGGGGGGGGGGGGGGGGGGGGGGGGGGGGGGGGGGGGGGGGGGGGGGGGGGGGGGGGGGGGGGGGGGGGGGGGGGGGGGGGGGGGGGGGGGGGGGGGGGGGGGGGGGGGGGGGGGGGGGGGGGGGGGGGGGGGGGGGGGGGGGGGGGGGGGGGGGGGGGGGGGGGGGGGGGGGGGGGGGGGGGGGGGGGGGGGGGGGGGGGGGGGGGGGGGGGGGGGGGGGGGGGGGGGGGGGGGGGGGGGGGGGGGGGGGGGGGGGGGGGGGGGGGGGGGGGGGGGGGGGGGGGGGGGGGGGGGGGGGGGGGGGGGGGGGGGGGGGGGGGGGGGGGGGGGGGGGGGGGGGGGGGGGGGGGGGGGGGGGGGGGGGGGGGGGGGGGGGGGGGGGGGGGGGGGGGGGGGGGGGGGGGGGGGGGGGGGGGGGGGGGGGGGGGGGGGGGGGGGGGGGGGGGGGGGGGGGGGGGGGGGGGGGGGGGGGGGGGGGGGGGGGGGGGGGGGGGGGGGGGGGGGGGGGGGGGGGGGGGGGGGGGGGGGGGGGGGGGGGGGGGGGGGGGGGGGGGGGGGGGGGGGGGGGGGGGGGGGGGGGGGGGGGGGGGGGGGGGGGGGGGGGGGGGGGGGGGGGGGGGGGGGGGGGGGGGGGGGGGGGGGGGGGGGGGGGGGGGGGGGGGGGGGGGGGGGGGGGGGGGGGGGGGGGGGGGGGGGGGGGGGGGGGGGGGGGGGGGGGGGGGGGGGGGGGGGGGGGGGGGGGGGGGGGGGGGGGGGGGGGGGGGGGGGGGGGGGGGGGGGGGGGGGGGGGGGGGGGGGGGGGGGGGGGGGGGGGGGGGGGGGGGGGGGGGGGGGGGGGGGGGGGGGGGGGGGGGGGGGGGGGGGGGGGGGGGGGGGGGGGGGGGGGGGGGGGGGGGGGGGGGGGGGGGGGGGGGGGGGGGGGGGGGGGGGGGGGGGGGGGGGGGGGGGGGGGGGGGGGGGGGGGGGGGGGGGGGGGGGGGGGGGGGTGGGGGGGGGGGGGGGGGGGGGGGGGGGGGGGGGGGGGGGGGGGGGGGGGGGGGGGGGGGGGGGGGGGGGGGGGGGGGGGGGGGGGGGGGGGGGGGGGGGGGGGGGGGGGGGGGGGGGGGGGGGGGGGGGGGGGGGGGGGGGGGGGGGGGGGGGGGGGGGGGGGGGGGGGGGGGGGGGGGGGGGGGGGGGGGGGGGGGGGGGGGGGGGGGGGGGGGGGGGGGGGGGGGGGGGGGGGGGGGGGGGGGGGGGGGGGGGGGGGGGGGGGGGGGGGGGGGGGGGGGGGGGGGGGGGGGGGGGGGGGGGGGGGGGGGGGGGGGGGGGGGGGGGGGGGGGGGGGGGGGGGGGGGGGGGGGGGGGGGGGGGGGGGGGGGGGGGGGGGGGGGGGGGGGGGGGGGGGGGGGGGGGGGGGGGGGGGGGGGGGGGGGGGGGGGGGGGGGGGGGGGGGGGGGGGGGGGGGGGGGGGGGGGGGGGGGGGGGGGGGGGGGGGGGGGGGGGGTGGGGGGGGGGGGGGGGGGGGGGGGGGGGGGGGGGGGGGGGGGGGGGGGGGGGGGGGGGGGGGGGGGGGGGGGGGGGGGGGGGGGGGGGGGGGGGGGGGGGGGGGGGGGGGGGGGGGGGGGGGGGGGGGGGGGGGGGGGGGGGGGGGGGGGGGGGGGGGGGGGGGGGGGGGGGGGGGGGGGGGGGGGGGGGGGGGGGGGGGGGGGGGGGGGGGGGGGGGGGGGGGGGGGGGGGGGGGGGGGGGGGGGGGGGGGGGGGGGGGGGGGGGGGGGGGGGGGGGGGGGGGGGGGGGGGGGGGGGGGGGGGGGGGGGGGGGGGGGGGGGGGGGGGGGGGGGGGGGGGGGGGGGGGGGGGGGGGGGGGGGGGGGGGGGGGGGGGGGGGGGGGGGGGGGGGGGGGGGGGGGGGGGGGGGGGGGGGGGGGGGGGGGGGGGGGGGGGGGGGGGGGGGGGGGGGGGGGGGGGGGGGGGGGGGGGGGGGGGGGGGGGGGGGGGGGGGGGGGGGGGGGGGGGGGGGGGGGGGGGGGGGGGGGGGGGGGGGGGGGGGGGGGGGGGGGGGGGGGGGGGGGGGGGGGGGGGGGGGGGGGGGGGGGGGGGGGGGGGGGGGGGGGGGGGGGGGGGGGGGGGGGGGGGGGGGGGGGGGGGGGGGGGGGGGGGGGGGGGGGGGGGGGGGGGGGGGGGGGGGGGGGGGGGGGGGGGGGGGGGGGGGGGGGGGGGGGGGGGGGGGGGGGGGGGGGGGGGGGGGGGGGGGGGGGGGGGGGGGGGGGGGGGGGGGGGGGGGGGGGGGGGGGGGGGGGGGGGGGGGGGGGGGGGGGGGGGGGGGGGGGGGGGGGGGGGGGGGGGGGGGGGGGGGGGGGGGGGGGGGGGGGGGGGGGGGGGGGGGGGGGGGGGGGGGGGGGGGGGGGGGGGGGGGGGGGGGGGGGGGGGGGGGGGGGGGGGGGGGGGGGGGGGGGGGGGGGGGGGGGGGGGGGGGGGGGGGGGGGGGGGGGGGGGGGGGGGGGGGGGGGGGGGGGGGGGGGGGGGGGGGGGGGGGGGGGGGGGGGGGGGGGGGGGGGGGGGGGGGGGGGGGGGGGGGGGGGGGGGGGGGGGGGGGGGGGGGGGGGGGGGGGGGGGGGGGGGGGGGGGGGGGGGGGGGGGGGGGGGGGGGGGGGGGGGGGGGGGGGGGGGGGGGGGGGGGGGGGGGGGGGGGGGGGGGGGGGGGGGGGGGGGGGGGGGGGGGGGGGGGGGGGGGGGGGGGGGGGGGGGGGGGGGGGGGGGGGGGGGGGGGGGGGGGGGGGGGGGGGGGGGGGGGGGGGGGGGGGGGGGGGGGGGGGGGGGGGGGGGGGGGGGGGGGGGGGGGGGGGGGGGGGGGGGGGGGGGGGGGGGGGGGGGGGGGGGGGGGGGGGGGGGGGGGGGGGGGGGGGGGGGGGGGGGGGGGGGGGGGGGGGGGGGGGGGGGGGGGGGGGGGGGGGGGGGGGGGGGGGGGGGGGGGGGGGGGGGGGGGGGGGGGGGGGGGGGGGGGGGGGGTGGGGGGGGGGGGGGGGGGGGGGGGGGGGGGGGGGGGGGGGGGGGGGGGGGGGGGGGGGGGGGGGGGGGGGGGGGGGGGGGGGGGGGGGGGGGGGGGGGGGGGGGGGGGGGGGGGGGGGGGGGGGGGGGGGGGGGGGGGGGGGGGGGGGGGGGGGGGGGGGGGGGGGGGGGGGGGGGGGGGGGGGGGGGGGGGGGGGGGGGGGGGGGGGGGGGGGGGGGGGGGGGGGGGGGGGGGGGGGGGGGGGGGGGGGGGGGGGGGGGGGGGGGGGGGGGGGGGGGGGGGGGGGGGGGGGGGGGGGGGGGGGGGGGGGGGGGGGGGGGGGGGGGGGGGGGGGGGGGGGGGGGGGGGGGGGGGGGGGGGGGGGGGGGGGGGGGGGGGGGGGGGGGGGGGGGGGGGGGGGGGGGGGGGGGGGGGGGGGGGGGGGGGGGGGGGGGGGGGGGGGGGGGGGGGGGGGGGGGGGGGGGGGGGGGGGGGGGGGGGGGGGGGGGGGGGGGGGGGGGGGGGGGGGGGGGGGGGGGGGGGGGGGGGGGGGGGGGGGGGGGGGGGGGGGGGGGGGGGGGGGGGGGGGGGGGGGGGGGGGGGGGGGGGGGGGGGGGGGGGGGGGGGGGGGGGGGGGGGGGGGGGGGGGGGGGGGGGGGGGGGGGGGGGGGGGGGGGGGGGGGGGGGGGGGGGGGGGGGGGGGGGGGGGGGGGGGGGGGGGGGGGGGGGGGGGGGGGGGGGGGGGGGGGGGGGGGGGGGGGGGGGGGGGGGGGGGGGGGGGGGGGGGGGGGGGGGGGGGGGGGGGGGGGGGGGGGGGGGGGGGGGGGGGGGGGGGGGGGGGGGGGGGGGGGGGGGGGGGGGGGGGGGGGGGGGGGGGGGGGGGGGGGGGGGGGGGGGGGGGGGGGGGGGGGGGGGGGGGGGGGGGGGGGGGGGGGGGGGGGGGGGGGGGGGGGGGGGGGGGGGGGGGGGGGGGGGGGGGGGGGGGGGGGGGGGGGGGGGGGGGGGGGGGGGGGGGGGGGGGGGGGGGGGGGGGGGGGGGGGGGGGGGGGGGGGGGGGGGGGGGGGGGGGGGGGGGGGGGGGGGGGGGGGGGGGGGGGGGGGGGGGGGGGGGGGGGGGGGGGGGGGGGGGGGGGGGGGGGGGGGGGGGGGGGGGGGGGGGGGGGGGGGGGGGGGGGGGGGGGGGGGGGGGGGGGGGGGGGGGGGGGGGGGGGGGGGGGGGGGGGGGGGGGGGGGGGGGGGGGGGGGGGGGGGGGGGGGGGGGGGGGGGGGGGGGGGGGGGGGGGGGGGGGGGGGGGGGGGGGGGGGGGGGGGGGGGGGGGGGGGGGGGGGGGGGGGGGGGGGGGGGGGGGGGGGGGGGGGGGGGGGGGGGGGGGGGGGGGGGGGGGGGGGGGGGGGGGGGGGGGGGGGGGGGGGGGGGGGGGGGGGGGGGGGGGGGGGGGGGGGGGGGGGGGGGGGGGGGGGGGGGGGGGGTGGGGGGGGGGGGGGGGGGGGGGGGGGGGGGGGGGGGGGGGGGGGGGGGGGGGGGGGGGGGGGGGGGGGGGGGGGGGGGGGGGGGGGGGGGGGGGGGGGGGGGGGGGGGGGGGGGGGGGGGGGGGGGGGGGGGGGGGGGGGGGGGGGGGGGGGGGGGGGGGGGGGGGGGGGGGGGGGGGGGGGGGGGGGGGGGGGGGGGGGGGGGGGGGGGGGGGGGGGGGGGGGGGGGGGGGGGGGGGGGGGGGGGGGGGGGGGGGGGGGGGGGGGGGGGGGGGGGGGGGGGGGGGGGGGGGGGGGGGGGGGGGGGGGGGGGGGGGGGGGGGGGGGGGGGGGGGGGGGGGGGGGGGGGGGGGGGGGGGGGGGGGGGGGGGGGGGGGGGGGGGGGGGGGGGGGGGGGGGGGGGGGGGGGGGGGGGGGGGGGGGGGGGGGGGGGGGGGGGGGGGGGGGGGGGGGGGGGGGGGGGGGGGGGGGGGGGGGGGGGGGGGGGGGGGGGGGGGGGGGGGGGGGGGGGGGGGGGGGGGGGGGGGGGGGGGGGGGGGGGGGGGGGGGGGGGGGGGGGGGGGGGGGGGGGGGGGGGGGGGGGGGGGGGGGGGGGGGGGGGGGGGGGGGGGGGGGGGGGGGGGGGGGGGGGGGGGGGGGGGGGGGGGGGGGGGGGGGGGGGGGGGGGGGGGGGGGGGGGGGGGGGGGGGGGGGGGGGGGGGGGGGGGGGGGGGGGGGGGGGGGGGGGGGGGGGGGGGGGGGGGGGGGGGGGGGGGGGGGGGGGGGGGGGGGGGGGGGGGGGGGGGGGGGGGGGGGGGGGGGGGGGGGGGGGGGGGGGGGGGGGGGGGGGGGGGGGGGGGGGGGGGGGGGGGGGGGGGGGGGGGGGGGGGGGGGGGGGGGGGGGGGGGGGGGGGGGGGGGGGGGGGGGGGGGGGGGGGGGGGGGGGGGGGGGGGGGGGGGGGGGGGGGGGGGGGGGGGGGGGGGGTGGGGGGGGGGGGGGGGGGGGGGGGGGGGGGGGGGGGGGGGGGGGGGGGGGGGGGGGGGGGGGGGGGGGGGGGGGGGGGGGGGGGGGGGGGGGGGGGGGGGGGGGGGGGGGGGGGGGGGGGGGGGGGGGGGGGGGGGGGGGGGGGGGGGGGGGGGGGGGGGGGGGGGGGGGGGGGGGGGGGGGGGGGGGGGGGGGGGGGGGGGGGGGGGGGGGGGGGGGGGGGGGGGGGGGGGGGGGGGGGGGGGGGGGGGGGGGGGGGGGGGGGGGGGGGGGGGGGGGGGGGGGGGGGGGGGGGGGGGGGGGGGGGGGGGGGGGGGGGGGGGGGGGGGGGGGGGGGGGGGGGGGGGGGGGGGGGGGGGGGGGGGGGGGGGGGGGGGGGGGGGGGGGGGGGGGGGGGGGGGGGGGGGGGGGGGGGGGGGGGGGGGGGGGGGGGGGGGGGGGGGGGGGGGGGGGGGGGGGGGGGGGGGGGGGGGGGGGGGGGGGGGGGGGGGGGGGGGGGGGGGGGGGGGGGGGGGGGGGGGGGGGGGGGGGGGGGGGGGGGGGGGGGGGGGGGGGGGGGGGGGGGGGGGGGGGGGGGGGGGGGGGGGGGGGGGGGGGGGGGGGGGGGGGGGGGGGGGGGGGGGGGGGGGGGGGGGGGGGGGGGGGGGGGGGGGGGGGGGGGGGGGGGGGGGGGGGGGGGGGGGGGGGGGGGGGGGGGGGGGGGGGGGGGGGGGGGGGGGGGGGGGGGGGGGGGGGGGGGGGGGGGGGGGGGGGGGGGGGGGGGGGGGGGGGGGGGGGGGGGGGGGGGGGGGGGGGGGGGGGGGGGGGGGGGGGGGGGGGGGGGGGGGGGGGGGGGGGGGGGGGGGGGGGGGGGGGGGGGGGGGGGGGGGGGGGGGGGGGGGGGGGGGGGGGGGGGGGGGGGGGGGGGGGGGGGGGGGGGGGGGGGGGGGGGGGGGGGGGGGGGGGGGGGGGGGGGGGGGGGGGGGGGGGGGGGGGGGGGGGGGGTGGGGGGGGGGGGGGGGGGGGGGGGGGGGGGGGGGGGGGGGGGGGGGGGGGGGGGGGGGGGGGGGGGGGGGGGGGGGGGGGGGGGGGGGGGGGGGGGGGGGGGGGGGGGGGGGGGGGGGGGGGGGGGGGGGGGGGGGGGGGGGGGGGGGGGGGGGGGGGGGGGGGGGGGGGGGGGGGGGGGGGGGGGGGGGGGGGGGGGGGGGGGGGGGGGGGGGGGGGGGGGGGGGGGGGGGGGGGGGGGGGGGGGGGGGGGGGGGGGGGGGGGGGGGGGGGGGGGGGGGGGGGGGGGGGGGGGGGGGGGGGGGGGGGGGGGGGGGGGGGGGGGGGGGGGGGGGGGGGGGGGGGGGGGGGGGGGGGGGGGGGGGGGGGGGGGGGGGGGGGGGGGGGGGGGGGGGGGGGGGGGGGGGGGGGGGGGGGGGGGGGGGGGGGGGGGGGGGGGGGGGGGGGGGGGGGGGGGGGGGGGGGGGGGGGGGGGGGGGGGGGGGGGGGGGGGGGGGGGGGGGGGGGGGGGGGGGGGGGGGGGGGGGGGGGGGGGGGGGGGGGGGGGGGGGGGGGGGGGGGGGGGGGGGGGGGGGGGGGGGGGGGGGGGGGGGGGGGGGGGGGGGGGGGGGGGGGGGGGGGGGGGGGGGGGGGGGGGGGGGGGGGGGGGGGGGGGGGGGGGGGGGGGGGGGGGGGGGGGGGGGGGGGGGGGGGGGGGGGGGGGGGGGGGGGGGGGGGGGGGGGGGGGGGGGGGGGGGGGGGGGGGGGGGGGGGGGGGGGGGGGGGGGGGGGGGGGGGGGGGGGGGGGGGGGGGGGGGGGGGGGGGGGGGGGGGGGGGGGGGGGGGGGGGGGGGGGGGGGGGGGGGGGGGGGGGGGGGGGGGGGGGGGGGGGGGGGGGGGGGGGGGGGGGGGGGGGGGGGGGGGGGGGGGGGGGGGGGGGGGGGGGGGGGGGGGGGGGGGGGGGGGGGGGGGGGGGGGGGGGGGGGGGGGGGGGGGGGGGGGGGGGGGGGGGGGGGGGGGGGGGGGGGGGGGGGGGGGGGGGGGGGGGGGGGGGGGGGGGGGGGGGGGGGGGGGGGGGGGGGGGGGGGGGGGGGGGGGGGGGGGGGGGGGGGGGGGGGGGGGGGGGGGGGGGGGGGGGGGGGGGGGGGGGGGGGGGGGGGGGGGGGGGGGGGGGGGGGGGGGGGGGGGGGGGGGGGGGGGGGGGGGGGGGGGGGGGGGGGGGGGGGGGGGGGGGGGGGGGGGGGGGGGGGGGGGGGGGGGGGGGGGGGGGGGGGGGGGGGGGGGGGGGGGGGGGGGGGGGGGGGGGGGGGGGGGGGGGGGGGGGGGGGGGGGGGGGGGGGGGGGGGGGGGGGGGGGGGGGGGGGGGGGGGGGGGGGGGGGGGGGGGGGGGGGGGGGGGGGGGGGGGGGGGGGGGGGGGGGGGGGGGGGGGGGGGGGGGGGGGGGGGGGGGGGGGGGGGGGGGGGGGGGGGGGGGGGGGGGGGGGGGGGGGGGGGGTGGGGGGGGGGGGGGGGGGGGGGGGGGGGGGGGGGGGGGGGGGGGGGGGGGGGGGGGGGGGGGGGGGGGGGGGGGGGGGGGGGGGGGGGGGGGGGGGGGGGGGGGGGGGGGGGGGGGGGGGGGGGGGGGGGGGGGGGGGGGGGGGGGGGGGGGGGGGGGGGGGGGGGGGGGGGGGGGGGGGGGGGGGGGGGGGGGGGGGGGGGGGGGGGGGGGGGGGGGGGGGGGGGGGGGGGGGGGGGGGGGGGGGGGGGGGGGGGGGGGGGGGGGGGGGGGGGGGGGGGGGGGGGGGGGGGGGGGGGGGGGGGGGGGGGGGGGGGGGGGGGGGGGGGGGGGGGGGGGGGGGGGGGGGGGGGGGGGGGGGGGGGGGGGGGGGGGGGGGGGGGGGGGGGGGGGGGGGGGGGGGGGGGGGGGGGGGGGGGGGGGGGGGGGGGGGGGGGGGGGGGGGGGGGGGGGGGGGGGGGGGGGGGGGGGGGGGGGGGGGGGGGGGGGGGGGGGGGGGGGGGGGGGGGGGGGGGGGGGGGGGGGGGGGGGGGGGGGGGGGGGGGGGGGGGGGGGGGGGGGGGGGGGGGGGGGGGGGGGGGGGGGGGGGGGGGGGGGGGGGGGGGGGGGGGGGGGGGGGGGGGGGGGGGGGGGGGGGGGGGGGGGGGGGGGGGGGGGGGGGGGGGGGGGGGGGGGGGGGGGGGGGGGGGGGGGGGGGGGGGGGGGGGGGGGGGGGGGGGGGGGGGGGGGGGGGGGGGGGGGGGGGGGGGGGGGGGGGGGGGGGGGGGGGGGGGGGGGGGGGGGGGGGGGGGGGGGGGGGGGGGGGGGGGGGGGGGGGGGGGGGGGGGGGGGGGGGGGGGGGGGGGGGGGGGGGGGGGGGGGGGGGGGGGGGGGGGGGGGGGGGGGGGGGGGGGGGGGGGGGGGGGGGGGGGGGGGGGGGGGGGGGGGGGGGGGGGGGGGGGGGGGGGGGGGGGGGGGGGGGGGGGGGGGGGGGGGGGGGGGGGGGGGGGGGGGGGGGGGGGGGGGGGGGGGGGGGGGGGGGGGGGGGGGGGGGGGGGGGGGGGGGGGGGGGGGGGGGGGGGGGGGGGGGGGGGGGGGGGGGGGGGGGGGGGGGGGGGGGGGGGGGGGGGGGGGGGGGGGGGGGGGGGGGGGGGGGGGGGGGGGGGGGGGGGGGGGGGGGGGGGGGGGGGGGGGGGGGGGGGGGGGGGGGGGGGGGGGGGGGGGGGGGGGGGGGGGGGGGGGGGGGGGGGGGGGGGGGGGGGGGGGGGGGGGGGGGGGGGGGGGGGGGGGGGGGGGGGGGGGGGGGGGGGGGGGGGGGGGGGGGGGGGGGGGGGGGGGGGGGGGGGGGGGGGGGGGGGGGGGGGGGGGGGGGGGGGGGGGGGGGGGGGGGGGGGGGGGGGGGGGGGGGGGGGGGGGGGGGGGGGGGGGGGGGGGGGGGGGGGGGGGGGGGGGGGGGGGGGGGGGGGGGGGGGGGGGGGGGGGGGGGGGGGGGGGGGGGGGGGGGGGGGGGGGGGGGGGGGGGGGGGGGGGGGGGGGGGGGGGGGGGGGGGGGGGGGGGGGGGGGGGGGGGGGGGGGGGGGGGGGGGGGGGGGGGGGGGGGGGGGGGGGGGGGGGGGGGGGGGGGGGGGGGGGGGGGGGGGGGGGGGGGGGGGGGGGGGGGGGGGGGGGGGGGGGGGGGGGGGGGGGGGGGGGGGGGGGGGGGGGGGGGGGGGGGGGGGGGGGGGGGGGGGGGGGGGGGGGGGGGGGGGGGGGGGGGGGGGGGGGGGGGGGGGGGGGGGGGGGGGGGGGGGGGGGGGGGGGGGGGGGGGGGGGGGGGGGGGGGGGGGGGGGGGGGGGGGGGGGGGGGGGGGGGGGGGGGGGGGGGGGGGGGGGGGGGGGGGGGGGGGGGGGGGGGGGGGGGGGGGGGGGGGGGGGGGGGGGGGGGGGGGGGGGGGGGGGGGGGGGGGGGGGGGGGGGGGGGGGGGGGGGGGGGGGGGGGGGTGGGGGGGGGGGGGGGGGGGGGGGGGGGGGGGGGGGGGGGGGGGGGGGGGGGGGGGGGGGGGGGGGGGGGGGGGGGGGGGGGGGGGGGGGGGGGGGGGGGGGGGGGGGGGGGGGGGGGGGGGGGGGGGGGGGGGGGGGGGGGGGGGGGGGGGGGGGGGGGGGGGGGGGGGGGGGGGGGGGGGGGGGGGGGGGGGGGGGGGGGGGGGGGGGGGGGGGGGGGGGGGGGGGGGGGGGGGGGGGGGGGGGGGGGGGGGGGGGGGGGGGGGGGGGGGGGGGGGGGGGGGGGGGGGGGGGGGGGGGGGGGGGGGGGGGGGGGGGGGGGGGGGGGGGGGGGGGGGGGGGGGGGGGGGGGGGGGGGGGGGGGGGGGGGGGGGGGGGGGGGGGGGGGGGGGGGGGGGGGGGGGGGGGGGGGGGGGGGGGGGGGGGGGGGGGGGGGGGGGGGGGGGGGGGGGGGGGGGGGGGGGGGGGGGGGGGGGGGGGGGGGGGGGGGGGGGGGGGGGGGGGGGGGGGGGGGGGGGGGGGGGGGGGGGGGGGGGGGGGGGGGGGGGGGGGGGGGGGGGGGGGGGGGGGGGGGGGGGGGGGGGGGGGGGGGGGGGGGGGGGGGGGGGGGGGGGGGGGGGGGGGGGGGGGGGGGGGGGGGGGGGGGGGGGGGGGGGGGGGGGGGGGGGGGGGGGGGGGGGGGGGGGGGGGGGGGGGGGGGGGGGGGGGGGGGGGGGGGGGGGGGGGGGGGGGGGGGGGGGGGGGGGGGGGGGGGGGGGGGGGGGGGGGGGGGGGGGGGGGGGGGGGGGGGGGGGGGGGGGGGGGGGGGGGGGGGGGGGGGGGGGGGGGGGGGGGGGGGGGGGGGGGGGGGGGGGGGGGGGGGGGGGGGGGGGGGGGGGGGGGGGGGGGGGGGGGGGGGGGGGGGGGGGGGGGGGGGGGGGGGGGGGGGGGGGGGGGGGGGGGGGGGGGGGGGGGGGGGGGGGGGGGGGGGGGGGGGGGGGGGGGGGGGGGGGGGGGGGGGGGGGGGGGGGGGGGGGGGGGGGGGGGGGGGGGGGGGGGGGGGGGGGGGGGGGGGGGGGGGGGGGGGGGGGGGGGGGGGGGGGGGGGGGGGGGGGGGGGGGGGGGGGGGGGGGGGGGGGGGGGGGGGGGGGGGGGGGGGGGGGGGGGGGGGGGGGGGGGGGGGGGGGGGGGGGGGGGGGGGGGGGGGGGGGGGGGGGGGGGGGGGGGGGGGGGGGGGGGGGGGGGGGGGGGGGGGGGGGGGGGGGGGGGGGGGGGGGGGGGGGGGGGGGGGGGGGGGGGGGGGGGGGGGGGGGGGGGGGGGGGGGGGGGGGGGGGGGGGGGGGGGGGGGGGGGGGGGGGGGGGGGGGGGGGGGGGGGGGGGGGGGGGGGGGGGGGGGGGGGGGGGGGGGGGGGGGGGGGGGGGGGGGGGGGGGGGGGGGGGGGGGGGGGGGGGGGGGGGGGGGGGGGGGGGGGGGGGGGGGGGGGGGGGGGGGGGGGGGGGGGGGGGGGGGGGGGGGGGGGGGGGGGGGGGGGGGGGGGGGGGGGGGGGGGGGGGGGGGGGGGGGGGGGGGGGGGGGGGGGGGGGGGGGGGGGGGGGGGGGGGGGGGGGGGGGGGGGGGGGGGGGGGGGGGGGGGGGGGGGGGGGGGGGGGGGGGGGGGGGGGGGGGGGGGGGGGGGGGGGGGGGGGGGGGGGGGGGGGGGGGGGGGGGGGGGGGGGGGGGGGGGGGGGGGGGGGGGGGGGGGGGGGGGGGGGGGGGGGGGGGGGGGGGGGGGGGGGGGGGGGGGGGGGGGGGGGGGGGGGGGGGGGGGGGGGGGGGGGGGGGGGGGGGGGGGGGGGGGGGGGGGGGGGGGGGGGGGGGGGGGGGGGGGGGGGGGGGGGGGGGGGGGGGGGGGGGGGGGGGGGGGGGGGGGGGGGGGGGGGGGGGGGGGGGGGGGGGGGGGGGGGGGGGGGGGGGGGGGGGGGGGGGGGGGGGGGGGGGGGGGGGGGGGGGGGGGGGGGGGGGGGGGGGGGGGGGGGGGGGGGGGGGGGGGGGGGGGGGGGGGGGGGGGGGGGGGGGGGGGGGGGGGGGGGGGGGGGGGGGGGGGGGGGGGGGGGGGGGGGGGGGGGGGGGGGGGGGGGGGGGGGGGGGGGGGGGGGGGGGGGGGGGGGGGGGGGGGGGGGGGGGGGGGGGGGGGGGGGGGGGGGGGGGGGGGGGGGGGGGGGGGGGGGGGGGGGGGGGGGGGGGGGGGGGGGGGGGGGGGGGGGGGGGGGGGGGGGGGGGGGGGGGGGGGGGGGGGGGGGGGGGGGGGGGGGGGGGGGGGGGGGGGGGGGGGGGGGGGGGGGGGGGGGGGGGGGGGGGGGGGGGGGGGGGGGGGGGGGGGGGGGGGGGGGGGGGGGGGGGGGGGGGGGGGGGGGGGGGGGGGGGGGGGGGGGGGGGGGGGGGGGGGGGGGGGGGGGGGGGGGGGGGGGGGGGGGGGGGGGGGGGGGGGGGGGGGGGGGGGGGGGGGGGGGGGGGGGGGGGGGGGGGGGGGGGGGGGGGGGGGGGGGGGGGGGGGGGGGGGGGGGGGGGGGGGGGGGGGGGGGGGGGGGGGGGGGGGGGGGGGGGGGGGGGGGGGGGGGGGGGGGGGGGGGGGGGGGGGGGGGGGGGGGGGGGGGGGGGGGGGGGGGGGGGGGGGGGGGGGGGGGGGGGGGGGGGGGGGGGGGGGGGGGGGGGGGGGGGGGGGGGGGGGGGGGGGGGGGGGGGGGGGGGGGGGGGGGGGGGGGGGGGGGGGGGGGGGGGGGGGGGGGGGGGGGGGGGGGGGGGGGGGGGGGGGGGGGGGGGGGGGGGGGGGGGGGGGGGGGGGGGGGGGGGGGGGGGGGGGGGGGGGGGGGGGGGGGGGGGGGGGGGGGGGGGGGGGGGGGGGGGGGGGGGGGGGGGGGGGGGGGGGGGGGGGGGGGGGGGGGGGGGGGGGGGGGGGGGGGGGGGGGGGGGGGGGGGGGGGGGGGGGGGGGGGGGGGGGGGGGGGGGGGGGGGGGGGGGGGGGGGGGGGGGGGGGGGGGGGGGGGGGGGGGGGGGGGGGGGGGGGGGGGGGGGGGGGGGGGGGGGGGGGGGGGGGGGGGGGGGGGGGGGGGGGGGGGGGGGGGGGGGGGGGGGGGGGGGGGGGGGGGGGGGGGGGGGGGGGGGGGGGGGGGGGGGGGGGGGGGGGGGGGGGGGGGGGGGGGGGGGGGGGGGGGGGGGGGGGGGGGGGGGGGGGGGGGGGGGGGGGGGGGGGGGGGGGGGGGGGGGGGGGGGGGGGGGGGGGGGGGGGGGGGGGGGGGGGGGGGGGGGGGGGGGGGGGGGGGGGGGGGGGGGGGGGGGGGGGGGGGGGGGGGGGGGGGGGGGGGGGGGGGGGGGGGGGGGGGGGGGGGGGGGGGGGGGGGGGGGGGGGGGGGGGGGGGGGGGGGGGGGGGGGGGGGGGGGGGGGGGGGGGGGGGGGGGGGGGGGGGGGGGGGGGGGGGGGGGGGGGGGGGGGGGGGGGGGGGGGGGGGGGGGGGGGGGGGGGGGGGGGGGGGGGGGGGGGGGGGGGGGGGGGGGGGGGGGGGGGGGGGGGGGGGGGGGGGGGGGGGGGGGGGGGGGGGGGGGGGGGGGGGGGGGGGGGGGGGGGGGGGGGGGGGGGGGGGGGGGGGGGGGGGGGGGGGGGGGGGGGGGGGGGGGGGGGGGGGGGGGGGGGGGGGGGGGGGGGGGGGGGGGGGGGGGGGGGGGGGGGGGGGGGGGGGGGGGGGGGGGGGGGGGGGGGGGGGGGGGGGGGGGGGGGGGGGGGGGGGGGGGGGGGGGGGGGGGGGGGGGGGGGGGGGGGGGGGGGGGGGGGGGGGGGGGGGGGGGGGGGGGGGGGGGGGGGGGGGGGGGGGGGGGGGGGGGGGGGGGGGGGGGGGGGGGGGGGGGGGGGGGGGGGGGGGGGGGGGGGGGGGGGGGGGGGGGGGGGGGGGGGGGGGGGGGGGGGGGGGGGGGGGGGGGGGGGGGGGGGGGGGGGGGGGGGGGGGGGGGGGGGGGGGGGGGGGGGGGGGGGGGGGGGGGGGGGGGGGGGGGGGGGGGGGGGGGGGGGGGGGGGGGGGGGGGGGGGGGGGGGGGGGGGGGGGGGGGGGGGGGGGGGGGGGGGGGGGGGGGGGGGGGGGGGGGGGGGGGGGGGGGGGGGGGGGGGGGGGGGGGGGGGGGGGGGGGGGGGGGGGGGGGGGGGGGGGGGGGGGGGGGGGGGGGGGGGGGGGGGGGGGGGGGGGGGGGGGGGGGGGGGGGGGGGGGGGGGGGGGGGGGGGGGGGGGGGGGGGGGGGGGGGGGGGGGGGGGGGGGGGGGGGGGGGGGGGGGGGGGGGGGGGGGGGGGGGGGGGGGGGGGGGGGGGGGGGGGGGGGGGGGGGGGGGGGGGGGGGGGGGGGGGGGGGGGGGGGGGGGGGGGGGGGGGGGGGGGGGGGGGGGGGGGGGGGGGGGGGGGGGGGGGGGGGGGGGGGGGGGGGGGGGGGGGGGGGGGGGTGGGGGGGGGGGGGGGGGGGGGGGGGGGGGGGGGGGGGGGGGGGGGGGGGGGGGGGGGGGGGGGGGGGGGGGGGGGGGGGGGGGGGGGGGGGGGGGGGGGGGGGGGGGGGGGGGGGGGGGGGGGGGGGGGGGGGGGGGGGGGGGGGGGGGGGGGGGGGGGGGGGGGGGGGGGGGGGGGGGGGGGGGGGGGGGGGGGGGGGGGGGGGGGGGGGGGGGGGGGGGGGGGGGGGGGGGGGGGGGGGGGGGGGGGGGGGGGGGGGGGGGGGGGGGGGGGGGGGGGGGGGGGGGGGGGGGGGGGGGGGGGGGGGGGGGGGGGGGGGGGGGGGGGGGGGGGGGGGGGGGGGGGGGGGGGGGGGGGGGGGGGGGGGGGGGGGGGGGGGGGGGGGGGGGGGGGGGGGGGGGGGGGGGGGGGGGGGGGGGGGGGGGGGGGGGGGGGGGGGGGGGGGGGGGGGGGGGGGGGGGGGGGGGGGGGGGGGGGGGGGGGGGGGGGGGGGGGGGGGGGGGGGGGGGGGGGGGGGGGGGGGGGGGGGGGGGGGGGGGGGGGGGGGGGGGGGGGGGGGGGGGGGGGGGGGGGGGGGGGGGGGGGGGGGGGGGGGGGGGGGGGGGGGGGGGGGGGGGGGGGGGGGGGGGGGGGGGGGGGGGGGGGGGGGGGGGGGGGGGGGGGGGGGGGGGGGGGGGGGGGGGGGGGGGGGGGGGGGGGGGGGGGGGGGGGGGGGGGGGGGGGGGGGGGGGGGGGGGGGGGGGGGGGGGGGGGGGGGGGGGGGGGGGGGGGGGGGGGGGGGGGGGGGGGGGGGGGGGGGGGGGGGGGGGGGGGGGGGGGGGGGGGGGGGGGGGGGGGGGGGGGGGGGGGGGGGGGGGGGGGGGGGGGGGGGGGGGGGGGGGGGGGGGGGGGGGGGGGGGGGGGGGGGGGGGGGGGGGGGGGGGGGGGGGGGGGGGGGGGGGGGGGGGGGGGGGGGGGGGGGGGGGGGGGGGGGGGGGGGGGGGGGGGGGGGGGGGGGGGGGGGGGGGGGGGGGGGGGGGGGGGGGGGGGGGGGGGGGGGGGGGGGGGGGGGGGGGGGGGGGGGGGGGGGGGGGGGGGGGGGGGGGGGGGGGGGGGGGGGGGGGGGGGGGGGGGGGGGGGGGGGGGGGGGGGGGGGGGGGGGGGGGGGGGGGGGGGGGGGGGGGGGGGGGGGGGGGGGGGGGGGGGGGGGGGGGGGGGGGGGGGGGGGGGGGGGGGGGGGGGGGGGGGGGGGGGGGGGGGGGGGGGGGGGGGGGGGGGGGGGGGGGGGGGGGGGGGGGGGGGGGGGGGGGGGGGGGGGGGGGGGGGGGGGGGGGGGGGGGGGGGGGGGGGGGGGGGGGGGGGGGGGGGGGGGGGGGGGGGGGGGGGGGGGGGGGGGGGGGGGGGGGGGGGGGGGGGGGGGGGGGGGGGGGGGGGGGGGGGGGGGGGGGGGGGGGGGGGGGGGGGGGGGGGGGGGGGGGGGGGGGGGGGGGGGGGGGGGGGGGGGGGGGGGGGGGGGGGGGGGGGGGGGGGGGGGGGGGGGGGGGGGGGGGGGGGGGGGGGGGGGGGGGGGGGGGGGGGGGGGGGGGGGGGGGGGGGGGGGGGGGGGGGGGGGGGGGGGGGGGGGGGGGGGGGGGGGGGGGGGGGGGGGGGGGGGGGGGGGGGGGGGGGGGGGGGGGGGGGGGGGGGGGGGGGGGGGGGGGGGGGGGGGGGGGGGGGGGGGGGGGGGGGGGGGGGGGGGGGGGGGGGGGGGGGGGGGGGGGGGGGGGGGGGGGGGGGGGGGGGGGGGGGGGGGGGGGGGGGGGGGGGGGGGGGGGGGGGGGGGGGGGGGGGGGGGGGGGGGGGGGGGGGGGGGGGGGGGGGGGGGGGGGGGGGGGGGGGGGGGGGGGGGGGGGGGGGGGGGGGGGGGGGGGGGGGGGGGGGGGGGGGGGGGGGGGGGGGGGGGGGGGGGGGGGGGGGGGGGGGGGGGGGGGGGGGGGGGGGGGGGGGGGGGGGGGGGGGGGGGGGGGGGGGGGGGGGGGGGGGGGGGGGGGGGGGGGGGGGGGGGGGGGGGGGGGGGGGGGGGGGGGGGGGGGGGGGGGGGGGGGGGGGGGGGGGGGGGGGGGGGGGGGGGGGGGGGGGGGGGGGGGGGGGGGGGGGGGGGGGGGGGGGGGGGGGGGGGGGGGGGGGGGGGGGGGGGGGGGGGGGGGGGGGGGGGGGGGGGGGGGGGGGGGGGGGGGGGGGGGGGGGGGGGGGGGGGGGGGGGGGGGGGGGGGGGGGGGGGGGGGGGGGGGGGGGGGGGGGGGGGGGGGGGGGGGGGGGGGGGGGGGGGGGGGGGGGGGGGGGGGGGGGGGGGGGGGGGGGGGGGGGGGGGGGGGGGGGGGGGGGGGGGGGGGGGGGGGGGGGGGGGGGGGGGGGGGGGGGGGGGGGGGGGGGGGGGGGGGGGGGGGGGGGGGGGGGGGGGGGGGGGGGGGGGGGGGGGGGGGGGGGGGGGGGGGGGGGGGGGGGGGGGGGGGGGGGGGGGGGGGGGGGGGGGGGGGGGGGGGGGGGGGGGGGGGGGGGGGGGGGGGGGGGGGGGGGGGGGGGGGGGGGGGGGGGGGGGGGGGGGGGGGGGGGGGGGGGGGGGGGGGGGGGGGGGGGGGGGGGGGGGGGGGGGGGGGGGGGGGGGGGGGGGGGGGGGGGGGGGGGGGGGGGGGGGGGGGGGGGGGGGGGGGGGGGGGGGGGGGGGGGGGGGGGGGGGGGGGGGGGGGGGGGGGGGGGGGGGGGGGGGGGGGGGGGGGGGGGGGGGGGGGGGGGGGGGGGGGGGGGGGGGGGGGGGGGGGGGGGGGGGGGGGGGGGGGGGGGGGGGGGGGGGGGGGGGGGGGGGGGGGGGGGGGGGGGGGGGGGGGGGGGGGGGGGGGGGGGGGGGGGGGGGGGGGGGGGGGGGGGGGGGGGGGGGGGGGGGGGGGGGGGGGGGGGGGGGGGGGGGGGGGGGGGGGGGGGGGGGGGGGGGGGGGGGGGGGGGGGGGGGGGGGGGGGGGGGGGGGGGGGGGGGGGGGGGGGGGGGGGGGGGGGGGGGGGGGGGGGGGGGGGGGGGGGGGGGGGGGGGGGGGGGGGGGGGGGGGGGGGGGGGGGGGGGGGGGGGGGGGGGGGGGGGGGGGGGGGGGGGGGGGGGGGGGGGGGGGGGGGGGGGGGGGGGGGGGGGGGGGGGGGGGGGGGGGGGGGGGGGGGGGGGGGGGGGGGGGGGGGGGGGGGGGGGGGGGGGGGGGGGGGGGGGGGGGGGGGGGGGGGGGGGGGGGGGGGGGGGGGGGGGGGGGGGGGGGGGGGGGGGGGGGGGGGGGGGGGGGGGGGGGGGGGGGGGGGGGGGGGGGGGGGGGGGGGGGGGGGGGGGGGGGGGGGGGGGGGGGGGGGGGGGGGGGGGGGGGGGGGGGGGGGGGGGGGGGGGGGGGGGGGGGGGGGGGGGGGGGGGGGGGGGGGGGGGGGGGGGGGGGGGGGGGGGGGTGGGGGGGGGGGGGGGGGGGGGGGGGGGGGGGGGGGGGGGGGGGGGGGGGGGGGGGGGGGGGGGGGGGGGGGGGGGGGGGGGGGGGGGGGGGGGGGGGGGGGGGGGGGGGGGGGGGGGGGGGGGGGGGGGGGGGGGGGGGGGGGGGGGGGGGGGGGGGGGGGGGGGGGGGGGGGGGGGGGGGGGGGGGGGGGGGGGGGGGGGGGGGGGGGGGGGGGGGGGGGGGGGGGGGGGGGGGGGGGGGGGGGGGGGGGGGGGGGGGGGGGGGGGGGGGGGGGGGGGGGGGGGGGGGGGGGGGGGGGGGGGGGGGGGGGGGGGGGGGGGGGGGGGGGGGGGGGGGGGGGGGGGGGGGGGGGGGGGGGGGGGGGGGGGGGGGGGGGGGGGGGGGGGGGGGGGGGGGGGGGGGGGGGGGGGGGGGGGGGGGGGGGGGGGGGGGGGGGGGGGGGGGGGGGGGGGGGGGGGGGGGGGGGGGGGGGGGGGGGGGGGGGGGGGGGGGGGGGGTGGGGGGGGGGGGGGGGGGGGGGGGGGGGGGGGGGGGGGGGGGGGGGGGGGGGGGGGGGGGGGGGGGGGGGGGGGGGGGGGGGGGGGGGGGGGGGGGGGGGGGGGGGGGGGGGGGGGGGGGGGGGGGGGGGGGGGGGGGGGGGGGGGGGGGGGGGGGGGGGGGGGGGGGGGGGGGGGGGGGGGGGGGGGGGGGGGGGGGGGGGGGGGGGGGGGGGGGGGGGGGGGGGGGGGGGGGGGGGGGGGGGGGGGGGGGGGGGGGGGGGGGGGGGGGGGGGGGGGGGGGGGGGGGGGGGGGGGGGGGGGGGGGGGGGGGGGGGGGGGGGGGGGGGGGGGGGGGGGGGGGGGGGGGGGGGGGGGGGGGGGGGGGGGGGGGGGGGGGGGGGGGGGGGGGGGGGGGGGGGGGGGGGGGGGGGGGGGGGGGGGGGGGGGGGGGGGGGGGGGGGGGGGGGGGGGGGGGGGGGGGGGGGGGGGGGGGGGGGGGGGGGGGGGGGGGGGGGGGGGGGGGGGGGGGGGGGGGGGGGGGGGGGGGGGGGGGGGGGGGGGGGGGGGGGGGGGGGGGGGGGGGGGGGGGGGGGGGGGGGGGGGGGGGGGGGGGGGGGGGGGGGGGGGGGGGGGGGGGGGGGGGGGGGGGGGGGGGGGGGGGGGGGGGGGGGGGGGGGGGGGGGGGGGGGGGGGGGGGGGGGGGGGGGGGGGGGGGGGGGGGGGGGGGGGGGGGGGGGGGGGGGGGGGGGGGGGGGGGGGGGGGGGGGGGGGGGGGGGGGGGGGGGGGGGGGGGGGGGGGGGGGGGGGGGGGGGGGGGGGGGGGGGGGGGGGGGGGGGGGGGGGGGGGGGGGGGGGGGGGGGGGGGGGGGGGGGGGGGGGGGGGGGGGGGGGGGGGGGGGGGGGGGGGGGGGGGGGGGGGGGGGGGGGGGGGGGGGGGGGGGGGGGGGGGGGGGGGGGGGGGGGGGGGGGGGGGGGGGGGGGGGGGGGGGGGGGGGGGGGGGGGGGGGGGGGGGGGGGGGGGGGGGGGGGGGGGGGGGGGGGGGGGGGGGGGGGGGGGGGGGGGGGGGGGGGGGGGGGGGGGGGGGGGGGGGGGGGGGGGGGGGGGGGGGGGGGGGGGGGGGGGGGGGGGGGGGGGGGGGGGGGGGGGGGGGGGGGGGGGGGGGGGGGGGGGGGGGGGGGGGGGGGGGGGGGGGGGGGGGGGGGGGGGGGGGGGGGGGGGGGGGGGGGGGGGGGGGGGGGGGGGGGGGGGGGGGGGGGGGGGGGGGGGGGGGGGGGGGGGGGGGGGGGGGGGGGGGGGGGGGGGGGGGGGGGGGGGGGGGGGGGGGGGGGGGGGGGGGGGGGGGGGGGGGGGGGGGGGGGGGGGGGGGGGGGGGGGGGGGGGGGGGGGGGGGGGGGGGGGGGGGGGGGGGGGGGGGGGGGGGGGGGGGGGGGGGGGGGGGGGGGGGGGGGGGGGGGGGGGGGGGGGGGGGGGGGGGGGGGGGGGTGGGGGGGGGGGGGGGGGGGGGGGGGGGGGGGGGGGGGGGGGGGGGGGGGGGGGGGGGGGGGGGGGGGGGGGGGGGGGGGGGGGGGGGGGGGGGGGGGGGGGGGGGGGGGGGGGGGGGGGGGGGGGGGGGGGGGGGGGGGGGGGGGGGGGGGGGGGGGGGGGGGGGGGGGGGGGGGGGGGGGGGGGGGGGGGGGGGGGGGGGGGGGGGGGGGGGGGGGGGGGGGGGGGGGGGGGGGGGGGGGGGGGGGGGGGGGGGGGGGGGGGGGGGGGGGGGGGGGGGGGGGGGGGGGGGGGGGGGGGGGGGGGGGGGGGGGGGGGGGGGGGGGGGGGGGGGGGGGGGGGGGGGGGGGGGGGGGGGGGGGGGGGGGGGGGGGGGGGGGGGGGGGGGGGGGGGGGGGGGGGGGGGGGGGGGGGGGGGGGGGGGGGGGGGGGGGGGGGGGGGGGGGGGGGGGGGGGGGGGGGGGGGGGGGGGGGGGGGGGGGGGGGGGGGGGGGGGGGGGGGGGGGGGGGGGGGGGGGGGGGGGGGGGGGGGGGGGGGGGGGGGGGGGGGGGGGGGGGGGGGGGGGGGGGGGGGGGGGGGGGGGGGGGGGGGGGGGGGGGGGGGGGGGGGGGGGGGGGGGGGGGGGGGGGGGGGGGGGGGGGGGGGGGGGGGGGGGGGGGGGGGGGGGGGGGGGGGGGGGGGGGGGGGGGGGGGGGGGGGGGGGGGGGGGGGGGGGGGGGGGGGGGGGGGGGGGGGGGGGGGGGGGGGGGGGGGGGGGGGGGGGGGGGGGGGGGGGGGGGGGGGGGGGGGGGGGGGGGGGGGGGGGGGGGGGGGGGGGGGGGGGGGGGGGGGGGGGGGGGGGGGGGGGGGGGGGGGGGGGGGGGGGGGGGGGGGGGGGGGGGGGGGGGGGGGGGGGGGGGGGGGGGGGGGGGGGGGGGGGGGGGGGGGGGGGGGGGGGGGGGGGGGGGGGGGGGGGGGGGGGGGGGGGGGGGGGGGGGGGGGGGGGGGGGGGGGGGGGGGGGGGGGGGGGGGGGGGGGGGGGGGGGGGGGGGGGGGGGGGGGGGGGGGGGGGGGGGGGGGGGGGGGGGGGGGGGGGGGGGGGGGGGGGGGGGGGGGGGGGGGGGGGGGGGGGGGGGGGGGGGGGGGGGGGGGGGGGGGGGGGGGGGGGGGGGGGGGGGGGGGGGGGGGGGGGGGGGGGGGGGGGGGGGGGGGGGGGGGGGGGGGGGGGGGGGGGGGGGGGGGGGGGGGGGGGGGGGGGGGGGGGGGGGGGGGGGGGGGGGGGGGGGGGGGGGGGGGGGGGGGGGGGGGGGGGGGGGGGGGGGGGGGGGGGGGGGGGGGGGGGGGGGGGGGGGGGGGGGGGGGGGGGGGGGGGGGGGGGGGGGGGGGGGGGGGGGGGGGGGGGGGGGGGGGGGGGGGGGGGGGGGGGGGGGGGGGGGGGGGGGGGGGGGGGGGGGGGGGGGGGGGGGGGGGGGGGGGGGGGGGGGGGGGGGGGGGGGGGGGGGGGGGGGGGGGGGGGGGGGGGGGGGGGGGGGGGGGGGGGGGGGGGGGGGGGGGGGGGGGGGGGGGGGGGGGGGGGGGGGGGGGGGGGGGGGGGGGGGGGGGGGGGGGGGGGGGGGGGGGGGGGGGGGGGGGGGGGGGGGGGGGGGGGGGGGGGGGGGGGGGGGGGGGGGGGGGGGGGGGGGGGGGGGGGGGGGGGGGGGGGGGGGGGGGGGGGGGGGGGGGGGGGGGGGGGGGGGGGGGGGGGGGGGGGGGGGGGGGGGGGGGGGGGGGGGGGGGGGGGGGGGGGGGGGGGGGGGGGGGGGGGGGGGGGGGGGGGGGGGGGGGGGGGGGGGGGGGGGGGGGGGGGGGGGGGGGGGGGGGGGGGGGGGGGGGGGGGGGGGGGGGGGGGGGGGGGGGGGGGGGGGGGGGGGGGGGGGGGGGGGGGGGGGGGGGGGGGGGGGGGGGGGGGGGGGGGGGGGGGGGGGGGGGGGGGGGGGGGGGGGGGGGGGGGGGGGGGGGGGGGGGGGGGGGGGGGGGGGGGGGGGGGGGGGGGGGGGGGGGGGGGGGGGGGGGGGGGGGGGGGGGGGGGGGGGGGGGGGGGGGGGGGGGGGGGGGGGGGGGGGGGGGGGGGGGGGGGGGGGGGGGGGGGGGGGGGGGGGGGGGGGGGGGGGGGGGGGGGGGGGGGGGGGGGGGGGGGGGGGGGGGGGGGGGGGGGGGGGGGGGGGGGGGGGGGGGGGGGGGGGGGGGGGGGGGGGGGGGGGGGGGGGGGGGGGGGGGGGGGGGGGGGGGGGGGGGGGGGGGGGGGGGGGGGGGGGGGGGGGGGGGGGGGGGGGGGGGGGGGGGGGGGGGGGGGGGGGGGGGGGGGGGGGGGGGGGGGGGGGGGGGGGGGGGGGGGGGGGGGGGGGGGGGGGGGGGGGGGGGGGGGGGGGGGGGGGGGGGGGGGGGGGGGGGGGGGGGGGGGGGGGGGGGGGGGGGGGGGGGGGGGGGGGGGGGGGGGGGGGGGGGGGGGGGGGGGGGGTGGGGGGGGGGGGGGGGGGGGGGGGGGGGGGGGGGGGGGGGGGGGGGGGGGGGGGGGGGGGGGGGGGGGGGGGGGGGGGGGGGGGGGGGGGGGGGGGGGGGGGGGGGGGGGGGGGGGGGGGGGGGGGGGGGGGGGGGGGGGGGGGGGGGGGGGGGGGGGGGGGGGGGGGGGGGGGGGGGGGGGGGGGGGGGGGGGGGGGGGGGGGGGGGGGGGGGGGGGGGGGGGGGGGGGGGGGGGGGGGGGGGGGGGGGGGGGGGGGGGGGGGGGGGGGGGGGGGGGGGGGGGGGGGGGGGGGGGGGGGGGGGGGGGGGGGGGGGGGGGGGGGGGGGGGGGGGGGGGGGGGGGGGGGGGGGGGGGGGGGGGGGGGGGGGGGGGGGGGGGGGGGGGGGGGGGGGGGGGGGGGGGGGGGGGGGGGGGGGGGGGGGGGGGGGGGGGGGGGGGGGGGGGGGGGGGGGGGGGGGGGGGGGGGGGGGGGGGGGGGGGGGGGGGGGGGGGGGGGGGGGGGGGGGGGGGGGGGGGGGGGGGGGGGGGGGGGGGGGGGGGGGGGGGGGGGGGGGGGGGGGGGGGGGGGGGGGGGGGGGGGGGGGGGGGGGGGGGGGGGGGGGGGGGGGGGGGGGGGGGGGGGGGGGGGGGGGGGGGGGGGGGGGGGGGGGGGGGGGGGGGGGGGGGGGGGGGGGGGGGGGGGGGGGGGGGGGGGGGGGGGGGGGGGGGGGGGGGGGGGGGGGGGGGGGGGGGGGGGGGGGGGGGGGGGGGGGGGGGGGGGGGGGGGGGGGGGGGGGGGGGGGGGGGGGGGGGGGGGGGGGGGGGGGGGGGGGGGGGGGGGGGGGGGGGGGGGGGGGGGGGGGGGGGGGGGGGGGGGGGGGGGGGGGGGGGGGGGGGGGGGGGGGGGGGGGGGGGGGGGGGGGGGGGGGGGGGGGGGGGGGGGGGGGGGGGGGGGGGGGGGGGGGGGGGGGGGGGGGGGGGGGGGGGGGGGGGGGGGGGGGGGGGGTGGGGGGGGGGGGGGGGGGGGGGGGGGGGGGGGGGGGGGGGGGGGGGGGGGGGGGGGGGGGGGGGGGGGGGGGGGGGGGGGGGGGGGGGGGGGGGGGGGGGGGGGGGGGGGGGGGGGGGGGGGGGGGGGGGGGGGGGGGGGGGGGGGGGGGGGGGGGGGGGGGGGGGGGGGGGGGGGGGGGGGGGGGGGGGGGGGGGGGGGGGGGGGGGGGGGGGGGGGGGGGGGGGGGGGGGGGGGGGGGGGGGGGGGGGGGGGGGGGGGGGGGGGGGGGGGGGGGGGGGGGGGGGGGGGGGGGGGGGGGGGGGGGGGGGGGGGGGGGGGGGGGGGGGGGGGGGGGGGGGGGGGGGGGGGGGGGGGGGGGGGGGGGGGGGGGGGGGGGGGGGGGGGGGGGGGGGGGGGGGGGGGGGGGGGGGGGGGGGGGGGGGGGGGGGGGGGGGGGGGGGGGGGGGGGGGGGGGGGGGGGGGGGGGGGGGGGGGGGGGGGGGGGGGGGGGGGGGGGGGGGGGGGGGGGGGGGGGGGGGGGGGGGGGGGGGGGGGGGGGGGGGGGGGGGGGGGGGGGGGGGGGGGGGGGGGGGGGGGGGGGGGGGGGGGGGGGGGGGGGGGGGGGGGGGGGGGGGGGGGGGGGGGGGGGGGGGGGGGGGGGGGGGGGGGGGGGGGGGGGGGGGGGGGGGGGGGGGGGGGGGGGGGGGGGGGGGGGGGGGGGGGGGGGGGGGGGGGGGGGGGGGGGGGGGGGGGGGGGGGGGGGGGGGGGGGGGGGGGGGGGGGGGGGGGGGGGGGGGGGGGGGGGGGGGGGGGGGGGGGGGGGGGGGGGGGGGGGGGGGGGGGGGGGGGGGGGGGGGGGGGGGGGGGGGGGGGGGGGGGGGGGGGGGGGGGGGGGGGGGGGGGGGGGGGGGGGGGGGGGGGGGGGGGGGGGGGGGGGGGGGGGGGGGGGGGGGGGGGGGGGGGGGGGGGGGGGGGGGGGGGGGGGGGGGGGGGGGGGGGGGGGGGGGGGGGGGGGGGGGGGGGGGGGGGGGGGGGGGGGGGGGGGGGGGGGGGGGGGGGGGGGGGGGGGGGGGGGGGGGGGGGGGGGGGGGGGGGGGGGGGGGGGGGGGGGGGGGGGGGGGGGGGGGGGGGGGGGGGGGGGGGGGGGGGGGGGGGGGGGGGGGGGGGGGGGGGGGGGGGGGGGGGGGGGGGGGGGGGGGGGGGGGGGGGGGGGGGGGGGGGGGGGGGGGGGGGGGGGGGGGGGGGGGGGGGGGGGGGGGGGGGGGGGGGGGGGGGGGGGGGGGGGGGGGGGGGGGGGGGGGGGGGGGGGGGGGGGGGGGGGGGGGGGGGGGGGGGGGGGGGGGGGGGGGGGGGGGGGGGGGGGGGGGGGGGGGGGGGGGGGGGGGGGGGGGGGGGGGGGGGGGGGGGGGGGGGGGGGGGGGGGGGGGGGGGGGGGGGGGGGGGGGGGGGGGGGGGGGGGGGGGGGGGGGGGGGGGGGGGGGGGGGGGGGGGGGGGGGGGGGGGGGGGGGGGGGGGGGGGGGGGGGGGGGGGGGGGGGGGGGGGGGGGGGGGGGGGGGGGGGGGGGGGGGGGGGGGGGGGGGGGGGGGGGGGGGGGGGGGGGGGGGGGGGGGGGGGGGGGGGGGGGGGGGGGGGGGGGGGGGGGGGGGGGGGGGGGGGGGGGGGGGGGGGGGGGGGGGGGGGGGGGGGGGGGGGGGGGGGGGGGGGGGGGGGGGGGGGGGGGGGGGGGGGGGGGGGGGGGGGGGGGGGGGGGGGGGGGGGGGGGGGGGGGGGGGGGGGGGGGGGGGGGGGGGGGGGGGGGGGGGGGGGGGGGGGGGGGGGGGGGGGGGGGGGGGGGGGGGGGGGGGGGGGGGGGGGGGGGGGGGGGGGGGGGGGGGTGGGGGGGGGGGGGGGGGGGGGGGGGGGGGGGGGGGGGGGGGGGGGGGGGGGGGGGGGGGGGGGGGGGGGGGGGGGGGGGGGGGGGGGGGGGGGGGGGGGGGGGGGGGGGGGGGGGGGGGGGGGGGGGGGGGGGGGGGGGGGGGGGGGGGGGGGGGGGGGGGGGGGGGGGGGGGGGGGGGGGGGGGGGGGGGGGGGGGGGGGGGGGGGGGGGGGGGGGGGGGGGGGGGGGGGGGGGGGGGGGGGGGGGGGGGGGGGGGGGGGGGGGGGGGGGGGGGGGGGGGGGGGGGGGGGGGGGGGGGGGGGGGGGGGGGGGGGGGGGGGGGGGGGGGGGGGGGGGGGGGGGGGGGGGGGGGGGGGGGGGGGGGGGGGGGGGGGGGGGGGGGGGGGGGGGGGGGGGGGGGGGGGGGGGGGGGGGGGGGGGGGGGGGGGGGGGGGGGGGGGGGGGGGGGGGGGGGGGGGGGGGGGGGGGGGGGGGGGGGGGGGGGGGGGGGGGGGGGGGGGGGGGGGGGGGGGGGGGGGGGGGGGGGGGGGGGGGGGGGGGGGGGGGGGGGGGGGGGGGGGGGGGGGGGGGGGGGGGGGGGGGGGGGGGGGGGGGGGGGGGGGGGGGGGGGGGGGGGGGGGGGGGGGGGGGGGGGGGGGGGGGGGGGGGGGGGGGGGGGGGGGGGGGGGGGGGGGGGGGGGGGGGGGGGGGGGGGGGGGGGGGGGGGGGGGGGGGGGGGGGGGGGGGGGGGGGGGGGGGGGGGGGGGGGGGGGGGGGGGGGGGGGGGGGGGGGGGGGGGGGGGGGGGGGGGGGGGGGGGGGGGGGGGGGGGGGGGGGGGGGGGGGGGGGGGGGGGGGGGGGGGGGGGGGGGGGGGGGGGGGGGGGGGGGGGGGGGGGGGGGGGGGGGGGGGGGGGGGGGGGGGGGGGGGGGGGGGGGGGGGGGGGGGGGGGGGGGGGGGGGGGGGGGGGGGGGGGGGGGGGGGGGGGGGGGGGGGGGGGGGGGGGGGGGGGGGGGGGGGGGGGGGGGGGGGGGGGGGGGGGGGGGGGGGGGGGGGGGGGGGGGGGGGGGGGGGGGGGGGGGGGGGGGGGGGGGGGGGGGGGGGGGGGGGGGGGGGGGGGGGGGGGGGGGGGGGGGGGGGGGGGGGGGGGGGGGGGGGGGGGGGGGGGGGGGGGGGGGGGGGGGGGGGGGGGGGGGGGGGGGGGGGGGGGGGGGGGGGGGGGGGGGGGGGGGGGGGGGGGGGGGGGGGGGGGGGGGGGGGGGGGGGGGGGGGGGGGGGGGGGGGGGGGGGGGGGGGGGGGGGGGGGGGGGGGGGGGGGGGGGGGGGGGGGGGGGGGGGGGGGGGGGGGGGGGGGGGGGGGGGGGGGGGGGGGGGGGGGGGGGGGGGGGGGGGGGGGGGGGGGGGGGGGGGGGGGGGGGGGGGGGGGGGGGGGGGGGGGGGGGGGGGGGGGGGGGGGGGGGGGGGGGGGGGGGGGGGGGGGGGGGGGGGGGGGGGGGGGGGGGGGGGGGGGGGGGGGGGGGGGGGGGGGGGGGGGGGGGGGGGGGGGGGGGGGGGGGGGGGGGGGGGGGGGGGGGGGGGGGGGGGGGGGGGGGGGGGGGGGGGGGGGGGGGGGGGGGGGGGGGGGGGGGGGGGGGGGGGGGGGGGGGGGGGGGGGGGGGGGGGGGGGGGGGGGGGGGGGGGGGGGGGGGGGGGGGGGGGGGGGGGGGGGGGGGGGGGGGGGGGGGGGGGGGGGGGGGGGGGGGGGGGGGGGGGGGGGGGGGGGGGGGGGGGGGGGGGGGGGGGGGGGGGGGGGGGGGGGGGGGGGGGGGGGGGGGGGGGGGGGGGGGGGGGGGGGGGGGGGGGGGGGGGGGGGGGGGGGGGGGGGGGGGGGGGGGGGGGGGGGGGGGGGGGGGGGGGGGGGGGGGGGGGGGGGGGGGGGGGGGGGGGGGGGGGGGGGGGGGGGGGGGGGGGGGGGGGGGGGGGGGGGGGGGGGGGGGGGGGGGGGGGGGGGGGGGGGGGGGGGGGGGGGGGGGGGGGGGGGGGGGGGGGGGGGGGGGGGGGGGGGGGGGGGGGGGGGGGGGGGGGGGGGGGGGGGGGGGGGGGGGGGGGGGGGGGGGGGGGGGGGGGGGGGGGGGGGGGGGGGGGGGGGGGGGGGGGGGGGGGGGGGGGGGGGGGGGGGGGGGGGGGGGGGGGGGGGGGGGGGGGGGGGGGGGGGGGGGGGGGGGGGGGGGGGGGGGGGGGGGGGGGGGGGGGGGGGGGGGGGGGGGGGGGGGGGGGGGGGGGGGGGGGGGGGGGGGGGGGGGGGGGGGGGGGGGGGGGGGGGGGGGGGGGGGGGGGGGGGGGGGGGGGGGGGGGGGGGGGGGGGGGGGGGGGGGGGGGGGGGGGGGGGGGGGGGGGGGGGGGGGGGGGGGGGGGGGGGGGGGGGGGGGGGGGGGGGGGGGGGGGGGGGGGGGGGGGGGGGGGGGGGGGGGGGGGGGGGGGGGGGGGGGGGGGGGGGGGGGGGGGGGGGGGGGGGGGGGGGGGGGGGGGGGGGGGGGGGGGGGGGGGGGGGGGGGGGGGGGGGGGGGGGGGGGGGGGGGGGGGGGGGGGGGGGGGGGGGGGGGGGGGGGGGGGGGGGGGGGGGGGGGGGGGGGGGGGGGGGGGGGGGGGGGGGGGGGGGGGGGGGGGGGGGGGGGGGGGGGGGGGGGGGGGGGGGGGGGGGGGGGGGGGGGGGGGGGGGGGGGGGGGGGGGGGGGGGGGGGGGGGGGGGGGGGGGGGGGGGGGGGGGGGGGGGGGGGGGGGGGGGGGGGGGGGGGGGGGGGGGGGGGGGGGGGGGGGGGGGGGGGGGGGGGGGGGGGGGGGGGGGGGGGGGGGGGGGGGGGGGGGGGGGGGGGGGGGGGGGGGGGGGGGGGGGGGGGGGGGGGGGGGGGGGGGGGGGGGGGGGGGGGGGGGGGGGGGGGGGGGGGGGGGGGGGGGGGGGGGGGGGGGGGGGGGGGGGGGGGGGGGGGGGGGGGGGGGGGGGGGGGGGGGGGGGTGGGGGGGGGGGGGGGGGGGGGGGGGGGGGGGGGGGGGGGGGGGGGGGGGGGGGGGGGGGGGGGGGGGGGGGGGGGGGGGGGGGGGGGGGGGGGGGGGGGGGGGGGGGGGGGGGGGGGGGGGGGGGGGGGGGGGGGGGGGGGGGGGGGGGGGGGGGGGGGGGGGGGGGGGGGGGGGGGGGGGGGGGGGGGGGGGGGGGGGGGGGGGGGGGGGGGGGGGGGGGGGGGGGGGGGGGGGGGGGGGGGGGGGGGGGGGGGGGGGGGGGGGGGGGGGGGGGGGGGGGGGGGGGGGGGGGGGGGGGGGGGGGGGGGGGGGGGGGGGGGGGGGGGGGGGGGGGGGGGGGGGGGGGGGGGGGGGGGGGGGGGGGGGGGGGGGGGGGGGGGGGGGGGGGGGGGGGGGGGGGGGGGGGGGGGGGGGGGGGGGGGGGGGGGGGGGGGGGGGGGGGGGGGGGGGGGGGGGGGGGGGGGGGGGGGGGGGGGGGGGGGGGGGGGGGGGGGGGGGGGGGGGGGGGGGGGGGGGGGGGGGGGGGGGGGGGGGGGGGGGGGGGGGGGGGGGGGGGGGGGGGGGGGGGGGGGGGGGGGGGGGGGGGGGGGGGGGGGGGGGGGGGGGGGGGGGGGGGGGGGGGGGGGGGGGGGGGGGGGGGGGGGGGGGGGGGGGGGGGGGGGGGGGGGGGGGGGGGGGGGGGGGGGGGGGGGGGGGGGGGGGGGGGGGGGGGGGGGGGGGGGGGGGGGGGGGGGGGGGGGGGGGGGGGGGGGGGGGGGGGGGGGGGGGGGGGGGGGGGGGGGGGGGGGGGGGGGGGGGGGGGGGGGGGGGGGGGGGGGGGGGGGGGGGGGGGGGGGGGGGGGGGGGGGGGGGGGGGGGGGGGGGGGGGGGGGGGGGGGGGGGGGGGGGGGGGGGGGGGGGGGGGGGGGGGGGGGGGGGGGGGGGGGGGGGGGGGGGGGGGGGGGGGGGGGGGGGGGGGGGGGGGGGGGGGGGGGGGGGGGGGGGGTGGGGGGGGGGGGGGGGGGGGGGGGGGGGGGGGGGGGGGGGGGGGGGGGGGGGGGGGGGGGGGGGGGGGGGGGGGGGGGGGGGGGGGGGGGGGGGGGGGGGGGGGGGGGGGGGGGGGGGGGGGGGGGGGGGGGGGGGGGGGGGGGGGGGGGGGGGGGGGGGGGGGGGGGGGGGGGGGGGGGGGGGGGGGGGGGGGGGGGGGGGGGGGGGGGGGGGGGGGGGGGGGGGGGGGGGGGGGGGGGGGGGGGGGGGGGGGGGGGGGGGGGGGGGGGGGGGGGGGGGGGGGGGGGGGGGGGGGGGGGGGGGGGGGGGGGGGGGGGGGGGGGGGGGGGGGGGGGGGGGGGGGGGGGGGGGGGGGGGGGGGGGGGGGGGGGGGGGGGGGGGGGGGGGGGGGGGGGGGGGGGGGGGGGGGGGGGGGGGGGGGGGGGGGGGGGGGGGGGGGGGGGGGGGGGGGGGGGGGGGGGGGGGGGGGGGGGGGGGGGGGGGGGGGTGGGGGGGGGGGGGGGGGGGGGGGGGGGGGGGGGGGGGGGGGGGGGGGGGGGGGGGGGGGGGGGGGGGGGGGGGGGGGGGGGGGGGGGGGGGGGGGGGGGGGGGGGGGGGGGGGGGGGGGGGGGGGGGGGGGGGGGGGGGGGGGGGGGGGGGGGGGGGGGGGGGGGGGGGGGGGGGGGGGGGGGGGGGGGGGGGGGGGGGGGGGGGGGGGGGGGGGGGGGGGGGGGGGGGGGGGGGGGGGGGGGGGGGGGGGGGGGGGGGGGGGGGGGGGGGGGGGGGGGGGGGGGGGGGGGGGGGGGGGGGGGGGGGGGGGGGGGGGGGGGGGGGGGGGGGGGGGGGGGGGGGGGGGGGGGGGGGGGGGGGGGGGGGGGGGGGGGGGGGGGGGGGGGGGGGGGGGGGGGGGGGGGGGGGGGGGGGGGGGGGGGGGGGGGGGGGGGGGGGGGGGGGGGGGGGGGGGGGGGGGGGGGGGGGGGGGGGGGGGGGGGGGGGGGGGGGGGGGGGGGGGGGGGGGGGGGGGGGGGGGGGGGGGGGGGGGGGGGGGGGGGGGGGGGGGGGGGGGGGGGGGGGGGGGGGGGGGGGGGGGGGGGGGGGGGGGGGGGGGGGGGGGGGGGGGGGGGGGGGGGGGGGGGGGGGGGGGGGGGGGGGGGGGGGGGGGGGGGGGGGGGGGGGGGGGGGGGGGGGGGGGGGGGGGGGGGGGGGGGGGGGGGGGGGGGGGGGGGGGGGGGGGGGGGGGGGGGGGGGGGGGGGGGGGGGGGGGGGGGGGGGGGGGGGGGGGGGGGGGGGGGGGGGGGGGGGGGGGGGGGGGGGGGGGGGGGGGGGGGGGGGGGGGGGGGGGGGGGGGGGGGGGGGGGGGGGGGGGGGGGGGGGGGGGGGGGGGGGGGGGGGGGGGGGGGGGGGGGGGGGGGGGGGGGGGGGGGGGGGGGGGGGGGGGGGGGGGGGGGGGGGGGGGGGGGGGGGGGGGGGGGGGGGGGGGGGGGGGGGGGGGGGGGGGGGGGGGGGGGGGGGGGGGGGGGGGGGGGGGGGGGGGGGGGGGGGGGGGGGGGGGGGGGGGGGGGGGGGGGGGGGGGGGGGGGGGGGGGGGGGGGGGGGGGGGGGGGGGGGGGGGGGGGGGGGGGGGGGGGGGGGGGGGGGGGGGGGGGGGGGGGGGGGGGGGGGGGGGGGGGGGGGGGGGGGGGGGGGGGGGGGGGGGGGGGGGGGGGGGGGGGGGGGGGGGGGGGGGGGGGGGGGGGGGGGGGGGGGGGGGGGGGGGGGGGGGGGGGGGGGGGGGGGGGGGGGGGGGGGGGGGGGGGGGGGGGGGGGGGGGGGGGGGGGGGGGGGGGGGGGGGGGGGGGGGGGGGGGGGGGGGGGGGGGGGGGGGGGGGGGGGGGGGGGGGGGGGGGGGGGGGGGGGGGGGGGGGGGGGGGGGGGGGGGGGGGGGGGGGGGGGGGGGGGGGGGGGGGGGGGGGGGGGGGGGGGGGGGGGGGGGGGGGGGGGGGGGGGGGGGGGGGGGGGGGGGGGGGGGGGGGGGGGGGGGGGGGGGGGGGGGGGGGGGGGGGGGGGGGGGGGGGGGGGGGGGGGGGGGGGGGGGGGGGGGGGGGGGGGGGGGGGGGGGGGGGGGGGGGGGGGGGGGGGGGGGGGGGGGGGGGGGGGGGGGGGGGGGGGGGGGGGGGGGGGGGGGGGGGGGGGGGGGGGGGGGGGGGGGGGGGGGGGGGGGGGGGGGGGGGGGGGGGGGGGGGGGGGGGGGGGGGGGGGGGGGGGGGGGGGGGGGGGGGGGGGGGGGGGGGGGGGGGGGGGGGGGGGGGGGGGGGGGGGGGGGGGGGGGGGGGGGGGGGGGGGGGGGGGGGGGGGGGGGGGGGGGGGGGGGGGGGGGGGGGGGGGGGGGGGGGGGGGGGGGGGGGGGGGGGGGGGGGGGGGGGGGGGGGGGGGGGGGGGGGGGGGGGGGGGGGGGGGGGGGGGGGGGGGGGGGGGGGGGGGGGGGGGGGGGGGGGGGGGGGGGGGGGGGGGGGGGGGGGGGGGGGGGGGGGGGGGGGGGGGGGGGGGGGGGGGGGGGGGGGGGGGGGGGGGGGGGGGGGGGGGGGGGGGGGGGGGGGGGGGGGGGGGGGGGGGGGGGGGGGGGGGGGGGGGGGGGGGGGGGGGGGGGGGGGGGGGGGGGGGGGGGGGGGGGGGGGGGGGGGGGGGGGGGGGGGGGGGGGGGGGGGGGGGGGGGGGGGGGGGGGGGGGGGGGGGGGGGGGGGGGGGGGGGGGGGGGGGGGGGGGGGGGGGGGGGGGGGGGGGGGGGGGGGGGGGGGGGGGGGGGGGGGGGGGGGGGGGGGGGGGGGGGGGGGGGGGGGGGGGGGGGGGGGGGGGGGGGGGGGGGGGGGGGGGGGGGGGGGGGGGGGGGGGGGGGGGGGGGGGGGGGGGGGGGGGGGGGGGGGGGGGGGGGGGGGGGGGGGGGGGGGGGGGGGGGGGGGGGGGGGGGGGGGGGGGGGGGGGGGGGGGGGGGGGGGGGGGGGGGGGGGGGGGGGGGGGGGGGGGGGGGGGGGGGGGGGGGGGGGGGGGGGGGGGGGGGGGGGGGGGGGGGGGGGGGGGGGGGGGGGGGGGGGGGGGGGGGGGGGGGGGGGGGGGGGGGGGGGGGGGGGGGGGGGGGGGGGGGGGGGGGGGGGGGGGGGGGGGGGGGGGGGGGGGGGGGGGGGGGGGGGGGGGGGGGGGGGGGGGGGGGGGGGGGGGGGGGGGGGGGGGGGGGGGGGGGGGGGGGGGGGGGGGGGGGGGGGGGGGGGGGGGGGGGGGGGGGGGGGGGGGGGGGGGGGGGGGGGGGGGGGGGGGGGGGGGGGGGGGGGGGGGGGGGGGGGGGGGGGGGGGGGGGGGGGGGGGGGGGGGGGGGGGGGGGGGGGGGGGGGGGGGGGGGGGGGGGGGGGGGGGGGGGGGGGGGGGGGGGGGGGGGGGGGGGGGGGGGGGGGGGGGGGGGGGGGGGGGGGGGGGGGGGGGGGGGGGGTGGGGGGGGGGGGGGGGGGGGGGGGGGGGGGGGGGGGGGGGGGGGGGGGGGGGGGGGGGGGGGGGGGGGGGGGGGGGGGGGGGGGGGGGGGGGGGGGGGGGGGGGGGGGGGGGGGGGGGGGGGGGGGGGGGGGGGGGGGGGGGGGGGGGGGGGGGGGGGGGGGGGGGGGGGGGGGGGGGGGGGGGGGGGGGGGGGGGGGGGGGGGGGGGGGGGGGGGGGGGGGGGGGGGGGGGGGGGGGGGGGGGGGGGGGGGGGGGGGGGGGGGGGGGGGGGGGGGGGGGGGGGGGGGGGGGGGGGGGGGGGGGGGGGGGGGGGGGGGGGGGGGGGGGGGGGGGGGGGGGGGGGGGGGGGGGGGGGGGGGGGGGGGGGGGGGGGGGGGGGGGGGGGGGGGGGGGGGGGGGGGGGGGGGGGGGGGGGGGGGGGGGGGGGGGGGGGGGGGGGGGGGGGGGGGGGGGGGGGGGGGGGGGGGGGGGGGGGGGGGGGGGGGGGGGGGGGGGGGGGGGGGGGGGGGGGGGGGGGGGGGGGGGGGGGGGGGGGGGGGGGGGGGGGGGGGGGGGGGGGGGGGGGGGGGGGGGGGGGGGGGGGGGGGGGGGGGGGGGGGGGGGGGGGGGGGGGGGGGGGGGGGGGGGGGGGGGGGGGGGGGGGGGGGGGGGGGGGGGGGGGGGGGGGGGGGGGGGGGGGGGGGGGGGGGGGGGGGGGGGGGGGGGGGGGGGGGGGGGGGGGGGGGGGGGGGGGGGGGGGGGGGGGGGGGGGGGGGGGGGGGGGGGGGGGGGGGGGGGGGGGGGGGGGGGGGGGGGGGGGGGGGGGGGGGGGGGGGGGGGGGGGGGGGGGGGGGGGGGGGGGGGGGGGGGGGGGGGGGGGGGGGGGGGGGGGGGGGGGGGGGGGGGGGGGGGGGGGGGGGGGGGGGGGGGGGGGGGGGGGGGGGGGGGGGGGGGGGGGGGGGGGGGGGGGGGGGGGGGGGGGGGGGGGGGGGGGGGGGGGGGGGGGGGGGGGGGGTGGGGGGGGGGGGGGGGGGGGGGGGGGGGGGGGGGGGGGGGGGGGGGGGGGGGGGGGGGGGGGGGGGGGGGGGGGGGGGGGGGGGGGGGGGGGGGGGGGGGGGGGGGGGGGGGGGGGGGGGGGGGGGGGGGGGGGGGGGGGGGGGGGGGGGGGGGGGGGGGGGGGGGGGGGGGGGGGGGGGGGGGGGGGGGGGGGGGGGGGGGGGGGGGGGGGGGGGGGGGGGGGGGGGGGGGGGGGGGGGGGGGGGGGGGGGGGGGGGGGGGGGGGGGGGGGGGGGGGGGGGGGGGGGGGGGGGGGGGGGGGGGGGGGGGGGGGGGGGGGGGGGGGGGGGGGGGGGGGGGGGGGGGGGGGGGGGGGGGGGGGGGGGGGGGGGGGGGGGGGGGGGGGGGGGGGGGGGGGGGGGGGGGGGGGGGGGGGGGGGGGGGGGGGGGGGGGGGGGGGGGGGGGGGGGGGGGGGGGGGGGGGGGGGGGGGGGGGGGGGGGGGGGGGGGGGGGGGGGGGGGGGGGGGGGGGGGGGGGGGGGGGGGGGGGGGGGGGGGGGGGGGGGGGGGGGGGGGGGGGGGGGGGGGGGGGGGGGGGGGGGGGGGGGGGGGGGGGGGGGGGGGGGGGGGGGGGGGGGGGGGGGGGGGGGGGGGGGGGGGGGGGGGGGGGGGGGGGGGGGGGGGGGGGGGGGGGGGGGGGGGGGGGGGGGGGGGGGGGGGGGGGGGGGGGGGGGGGGGGGGGGGGGGGGGGGGGGGGGGGGGGGGGGGGGGGGGGGGGGGGGGGGGGGGGGGGGGGGGGGGGGGGGGGGGGGGGGGGGGGGGGGGGGGGGGGGGGGGGGGGGGGGGGGGGGGGGGGGGGGGGGGGGGGGGGGGGGGGGGGGGGGGGGGGGGGGGGGGGGGGGGGGGGGGGGGGGGGGGGGGGGGGGGGGGGGGGGGGGGGGGGGGGGGGGGGGGGGGGGGGGGGGGGGGGGGGGGGGGGGGGGGGGGGGGGGGGGGGGGGGGGGGGGGGGGGGGGGGGGGGGGGGGGGGGGGGGGGGGGGGGGGGGGGGGGGGGGGGGGGGGGGGGGGGGGGGGGGGGGGGGGGGGGGGGGGGGGGGGGGGGGGGGGGGGGGGGGGGGGGGGGGGGGGGGGGGGGGGGGGGGGGGGGGGGGGGGGGGGGGGGGGGGGGGGGGGGGGGGGGGGGGGGGGGGGGGGGGGGGGGGGGGGGGGGGGGGGGGGGGGGGGGGGGGGGGGGGGGGGGGGGGGGGGGGGGGGGGGGGGGGGGGGGGGGGGGGGGGGGGGGGGGGGGGGGGGGGGGGGGGGGGGGGGGGGGGGGGGGGGGGGGGGGGGGGGGGGGGGGGGGGGGGGGGGGGGGGGTGGGGGGGGGGGGGGGGGGGGGGGGGGGGGGGGGGGGGGGGGGGGGGGGGGGGGGGGGGGGGGGGGGGGGGGGGGGGGGGGGGGGGGGGGGGGGGGGGGGGGGGGGGGGGGGGGGGGGGGGGGGGGGGGGGGGGGGGGGGGGGGGGGGGGGGGGGGGGGGGGGGGGGGGGGGGGGGGGGGGGGGGGGGGGGGGGGGGGGGGGGGGGGGGGGGGGGGGGGGGGGGGGGGGGGGGGGGGGGGGGGGGGGGGGGGGGGGGGGGGGGGGGGGGGGGGGGGGGGGGGGGGGGGGGGGGGGGGGGGGGGGGGGGGGGGGGGGGGGGGGGGGGGGGGGGGGGGGGGGGGGGGGGGGGGGGGGGGGGGGGGGGGGGGGGGGGGGGGGGGGGGGGGGGGGGGGGGGGGGGGGGGGGGGGGGGGGGGGGGGGGGGGGGGGGGGGGGGGGGGGGGGGGGGGGGGGGGGGGGGGGGGGGGGGGGGGGGGGGGGGGGGGGGGGGGGGGGGGGGGGGGGGGGGGGGGGGGGGGGGGGGGGGGGGGGGGGGGGGGGGGGGGGGGGGGGGGGGGGGGGGGGGGGGGGGGGGGGGGGGGGGGGGGGGGGGGGGGGGGGGGGGGGGGGGGGGGGGGGGGGGGGGGGGGGGGGGGGGGGGGGGGGGGGGGGGGGGGGGGGGGGGGGGGGGGGGGGGGGGGGGGGGGGGGGGGGGGGGGGGGGGGGGGGGGGGGGGGGGGGGGGGGGGGGGGGGGGGGGGGGGGGGGGGGGGGGGGGGGGGGGGGGGGGGGGGGGGGGGGGGGGGGGGGGGGGGGGGGGGGGGGGGGGGGGGGGGGGGGGGGGGGGGGGGGGGGGGGGGGGGGGGGGGGGGGGGGGGGGGGGGGGGGGGGGGGGGGGGGGGGGGGGGGGGGGGGGGGGGGGGGGGGGGGGGGGGGGGGGGGGGGGGGGGGGGGGGGGGGGGGGGGGGGGGGGGGGGGGGGGGGGGGGGGGGGGGGGGGGGGGGGGGGGGGGGGGGGGGGGGGGGGGGGGGGGGGGGGGGGGGGGGGGGGGGGGGGGGGGGGGGGGGGGGGGGGGGGGGGGGGGGGGGGGGGGGGGGGGGGGGGGGGGGGGGGGGGGGGGGGGGGGGGGGGGGGGGGGGGGGGGGGGGGGGGGGGGGGGGGGGGGGGGGGGGGGGGGGGGGGGGGGGGGGGGGGGGGGGGGGGGGGGGGGGGGGGGGGGGGGGGGGGGGGGGGGGGGGGGGGGGGGGGGGGGGGGGGGGGGGGGGGGGGGGGGGGGGGGGGGGGGGGGGGGGGGGGGGGGGGGGGGGGGGGGGGGGGGGGGGGGGGGGGGGGGGGGGGGGGGGGGGGGGGGGGGGGGGGGGGGGGGGGGGGGGGGGGGGGGGGGGGGGGGGGGGGGGGGGGGGGGGGGGGGGGGGGGGGGGGGGGGGGGGGGGGGGGGGGGGGGGGGGGGGGGGGGGGGGGGGGGGGGGGGGGGGGGGGGGGGGGGGGGGGGGGGGGGGGGGGGGGGGGGGGGGGGGGGGGGGGGGGGGGGGGGGGGGGGGGGGGGGGGGGGGGGGGGGGGGGGGGGGGGGGGGGGGGGGGGGGGGGGGGGGGGGGGGGGGGGGGGGGGGGGGGGGGGGGGGGGGGGGGGGGGGGGGGGGGGGGGGGGGGGGGGGGGTGGGGGGGGGGGGGGGGGGGGGGGGGGGGGGGGGGGGGGGGGGGGGGGGGGGGGGGGGGGGGGGGGGGGGGGGGGGGGGGGGGGGGGGGGGGGGGGGGGGGGGGGGGGGGGGGGGGGGGGGGGGGGGGGGGGGGGGGGGGGGGGGGGGGGGGGGGGGGGGGGGGGGGGGGGGGGGGGGGGGGGGGGGGGGGGGGGGGGGGGGGGGGGGGGGGGGGGGGGGGGGGGGGGGGGGGGGGGGGGGGGGGGGGGGGGGGGGGGGGGGGGGGGGGGGGGGGGGGGGGGGGGGGGGGGGGGGGGGGGGGGGGGGGGGGGGGGGGGGGGGGGGGGGGGGGGGGGGGGGGGGGGGGGGGGGGGGGGGGGGGGGGGGGGGGGGGGGGGGGGGGGGGGGGGGGGGGGGGGGGGGGGGGGGGGGGGGGGGGGGGGGGGGGGGGGGGGGGGGGGGGGGGGGGGGGGGGGGGGGGGGGGGGGGGGGGGGGGGGGGGGGGGGGGGTGGGGGGGGGGGGGGGGGGGGGGGGGGGGGGGGGGGGGGGGGGGGGGGGGGGGGGGGGGGGGGGGGGGGGGGGGGGGGGGGGGGGGGGGGGGGGGGGGGGGGGGGGGGGGGGGGGGGGGGGGGGGGGGGGGGGGGGGGGGGGGGGGGGGGGGGGGGGGGGGGGGGGGGGGGGGGGGGGGGGGGGGGGGGGGGGGGGGGGGGGGGGGGGGGGGGGGGGGGGGGGGGGGGGGGGGGGGGGGGGGGGGGGGGGGGGGGGGGGGGGGGGGGGGGGGGGGGGGGGGGGGGGGGGGGGGGGGGGGGGGGGGGGGGGGGGGGGGGGGGGGGGGGGGGGGGGGGGGGGGGGGGGGGGGGGGGGGGGGGGGGGGGGGGGGGGGGGGGGGGGGGGGGGGGGGGGGGGGGGGGGGGGGGGGGGGGGGGGGGGGGGGGGGGGGGGGGGGGGGGGGGGGGGGGGGGGGGGGGGGGGGGGGGGGGGGGGGGGGGGGGGGGGGGGGGGGGGGGGGGGGGTGGGGGGGGGGGGGGGGGGGGGGGGGGGGGGGGGGGGGGGGGGGGGGGGGGGGGGGGGGGGGGGGGGGGGGGGGGGGGGGGGGGGGGGGGGGGGGGGGGGGGGGGGGGGGGGGGGGGGGGGGGGGGGGGGGGGGGGGGGGGGGGGGGGGGGGGGGGGGGGGGGGGGGGGGGGGGGGGGGGGGGGGGGGGGGGGGGGGGGGGGGGGGGGGGGGGGGGGGGGGGGGGGGGGGGGGGGGGGGGGGGGGGGGGGGGGGGGGGGGGGGGGGGGGGGGGGGGGGGGGGGGGGGGGGGGGGGGGGGGGGGGGGGGGGGGGGGGGGGGGGGGGGGGGGGGGGGGGGGGGGGGGGGGGGGGGGGGGGGGGGGGGGGGGGGGGGGGGGGGGGGGGGGGGGGGGGGGGGGGGGGGGGGGGGGGGGGGGGGGGGGGGGGGGGGGGGGGGGGGGGGGGGGGGGGGGGGGGGGGGGGGGGGGGGGGGGGGGGGGGGGGGGGGGGGGTGGGGGGGGGGGGGGGGGGGGGGGGGGGGGGGGGGGGGGGGGGGGGGGGGGGGGGGGGGGGGGGGGGGGGGGGGGGGGGGGGGGGGGGGGGGGGGGGGGGGGGGGGGGGGGGGGGGGGGGGGGGGGGGGGGGGGGGGGGGGGGGGGGGGGGGGGGGGGGGGGGGGGGGGGGGGGGGGGGGGGGGGGGGGGGGGGGGGGGGGGGGGGGGGGGGGGGGGGGGGGGGGGGGGGGGGGGGGGGGGGGGGGGGGGGGGGGGGGGGGGGGGGGGGGGGGGGGGGGGGGGGGGGGGGGGGGGGGGGGGGGGGGGGGGGGGGGGGGGGGGGGGGGGGGGGGGGGGGGGGGGGGGGGGGGGGGGGGGGGGGGGGGGGGGGGGGGGGGGGGGGGGGGGGGGGGGGGGGGGGGGGGGGGGGGGGGGGGGGGGGGGGGGGGGGGGGGGGGGGGGGGGGGGGGGGGGGGGGGGGGGGGGGGGGGGGGGGGGGGGGGGGGGGGGGGGGGGGTGGGGGGGGGGGGGGGGGGGGGGGGGGGGGGGGGGGGGGGGGGGGGGGGGGGGGGGGGGGGGGGGGGGGGGGGGGGGGGGGGGGGGGGGGGGGGGGGGGGGGGGGGGGGGGGGGGGGGGGGGGGGGGGGGGGGGGGGGGGGGGGGGGGGGGGGGGGGGGGGGGGGGGGGGGGGGGGGGGGGGGGGGGGGGGGGGGGGGGGGGGGGGGGGGGGGGGGGGGGGGGGGGGGGGGGGGGGGGGGGGGGGGGGGGGGGGGGGGGGGGGGGGGGGGGGGGGGGGGGGGGGGGGGGGGGGGGGGGGGGGGGGGGGGGGGGGGGGGGGGGGGGGGGGGGGGGGGGGGGGGGGGGGGGGGGGGGGGGGGGGGGGGGGGGGGGGGGGGGGGGGGGGGGGGGGGGGGGGGGGGGGGGGGGGGGGGGGGGGGGGGGGGGGGGGGGGGGGGGGGGGGGGGGGGGGGGGGGGGGGGGGGGGGGGGGGGGGGGGGGGGGGGTGGGGGGGGGGGGGGGGGGGGGGGGGGGGGGGGGGGGGGGGGGGGGGGGGGGGGGGGGGGGGGGGGGGGGGGGGGGGGGGGGGGGGGGGGGGGGGGGGGGGGGGGGGGGGGGGGGGGGGGGGGGGGGGGGGGGGGGGGGGGGGGGGGGGGGGGGGGGGGGGGGGGGGGGGGGGGGGGGGGGGGGGGGGGGGGGGGGGGGGGGGGGGGGGGGGGGGGGGGGGGGGGGGGGGGGGGGGGGGGGGGGGGGGGGGGGGGGGGGGGGGGGGGGGGGGGGGGGGGGGGGGGGGGGGGGGGGGGGGGGGGGGGGGGGGGGGGGGGGGGGGGGGGGGGGGGGGGGGGGGGGGGGGGGGGGGGGGGGGGGGGGGGGGGGGGGGGGGGGGGGGGGGGGGGGGGGGGGGGGGGGGGGGGGGGGGGGGGGGGGGGGGGGGGGGGGGGGGGGGGGGGGGGGGGGGGGGGGGGGGGGGGGGGGGGGGGGGGGGGGGGGGGGGGGGGGGGGGGGGGGGGGGGGGGGGGGGGGGGGGGGGGGGGGGGGGGGGGGGGGGGGGGGGGGGGGGGGGGGGGGGGGGGGGGGGGGGGGGGGGGGGGGGGGGGGGGGGGGGGGGGGGGGGGGGGGGGGGGGGGGGGGGGGGGGGGGGGGGGGGGGGGGGGGGGGGGGGGGGGGGGGGGGGGGGGGGGGGGGGGGGGGGGGGGGGGGGGGGGGGGGGGGGGGGGGGGGGGGGGGGGGGGGGGGGGGGGGGGGGGGGGGGGGGGGGGGGGGGGGGGGGGGGGGGGGGGGGGGGGGGGGGGGGGGGGGGGGGGGGGGGGGGGGGGGGGGGGGGGGGGGGGGGGGGGGGGGGGGGGGGGGGGGGGGGGGGGGGGGGGGGGGGGGGGGGGGGGGGGGGGGGGGGGGGGGGGGGGGGGGGGGGGGGGGGGGGGGGGGGGGGGGGGGGGGGGGGGGGGGGGGGGGGGGGGGGGGGGGGGGGGGGGGGGGGGGGGGGGGGGGGGGGGGGGGGGGGGGGGGTGGGGGGGGGGGGGGGGGGGGGGGGGGGGGGGGGGGGGGGGGGGGGGGGGGGGGGGGGGGGGGGGGGGGGGGGGGGGGGGGGGGGGGGGGGGGGGGGGGGGGGGGGGGGGGGGGGGGGGGGGGGGGGGGGGGGGGGGGGGGGGGGGGGGGGGGGGGGGGGGGGGGGGGGGGGGGGGGGGGGGGGGGGGGGGGGGGGGGGGGGGGGGGGGGGGGGGGGGGGGGGGGGGGGGGGGGGGGGGGGGGGGGGGGGGGGGGGGGGGGGGGGGGGGGGGGGGGGGGGGGGGGGGGGGGGGGGGGGGGGGGGGGGGGGGGGGGGGGGGGGGGGGGGGGGGGGGGGGGGGGGGGGGGGGGGGGGGGGGGGGGGGGGGGGGGGGGGGGGGGGGGGGGGGGGGGGGGGGGGGGGGGGGGGGGGGGGGGGGGGGGGGGGGGGGGGGGGGGGGGGGGGGGGGGGGGGGGGGGGGGGGGGGGGGGGGGGGGGGGGGGGGGGGGGGGGGGGGGGGGGGGGGGGGGGGGGGGGGGGGGGGGGGGGGGGGGGGGGGGGGGGGGGGGGGGGGGGGGGGGGGGGGGGGGGGGGGGGGGGGGGGGGGGGGGGGGGGGGGGGGGGGGGGGGGGGGGGGGGGGGGGGGGGGGGGGGGGGGGGGGGGGGGGGGGGGGGGGGGGGGGGGGGGGGGGGGGGGGGGGGGGGGGGGGGGGGGGGGGGGGGGGGGGGGGGGGGGGGGGGGGGGGGGGGGGGGGGGGGGGGGGGGGGGGGGGGGGGGGGGGGGGGGGGGGGGGGGGGGGGGGGGGGGGGGGGGGGGGGGGGGGGGGGGGGGGGGGGGGGGGGGGGGGGGGGGGGGGGGGGGGGGGGGGGGGGGGGGGGGGGGGGGGGGGGGGGGGGGGGGGGGGGGGGGGGGGGGGGGGGGGGGGGGGGGGGGGGGGGGGGGGGGGGGGGGGGGGGGGGGGGGGGGGGGGGGGGGGGGGGGGGGGGGGGGGGGGGGGGGGGGGGGGGGGGGGGGGGGGGGGGGGGGGGGGGGGGGGGGGGGGGGGGGGGGGGGGGGGGGGGGGGGGGGGGGGGGGGGGGGGGGGGGGGGGGGGGGGGGGGGGGGGGGGGGGGGGGGGGGGGGGGGGGGGGGGGGGGGGGGGGGGGGGGGGGGGGGGGGGGGGGGGGGGGGGGGGGGGGGGGGGGGGGGGGGGGGGGGGGGGGGGGGGGGGGGGGGGGGGGGGGGGGGGGGGGGGGGGGGGGGGGGGGGGGGGGGGGGGGGGGGGGGGGGGGGGGGGGGGGGGGGGGGGGGGGGGGGGGGGGGGGGGGGGGGGGGGGGGGGGGGGGGGGGGGGGGGGGGGGGGGGGGGGGGGGGGGGGGGGGGGGGGGGGGGGGGGGGGGGGGGGGGGGGGGGGGGGGGGGGGGGGGGGGGGGGGGGGGGGGGGGGGGGGGGGGGGGGGGGGGGGGGGGGGGGGGGGGGGGGGGGGGGGGGGGGGGGGGGGGGGGGGGGGGGGGGGGGGGGGGGGGGGGGGGGGGGGGGGGGGGGGGGGGGGGGGGGGGGGGGGGGGGGGGGGGGGGGGGGGGGGGGGGGGGGGGGGGGGGGGGGGGGGGGGGGGGGGGGGGGGGGGGGGGGGGGGGGGGGGGGGGGGGGGGGGGGGGGGGGGGGGGGGGGGGGGGGGGGGGGGGGGGGGGGGGGGGGGGGGGGGGGGGGGGGGGGGGGGGGGGGGGGGGGGGGGGGGGGGGGGGGGGGGGGGGGGGGGGGGGGGGGGGGGGGGGGGGGGGGGGGGGGGGGGGGGGGGGGGGGGGGGGGGGGGGGGGGGGGGGGGGGGGGGGGGGGGGGGGGGGGGGGGGGGGGGGGGGGGGGGGGGGGGGGGGGGGGGGGGGGGGGGGGGGGGGGGGGGGGGGGGGGGGGGGGGGGGGGGGGGGGGGGGGGGGGGGGGGGGGGGGGGGGGGGGGGGGGGGGGGGGGGGGGGGGGGGGGGGGGGGGGGGGGGGGGGGGGGGGGGGGGGGGGGGGGGGGGGGGGGGGGGGGGGGGGGGGGGGGGGGGGGGGGGGGGGGGGGGGGGGGGGGGGGGGGGGGGGGGGGGGGGGGGGGGGGGGGGGGGGGGGGGGGGGGGGGGGGGGGGGGGGGGGGGGGGGGGGGGGGGGGGGGGGGGGGGGGGGGGGGGGGGGGGGGGGGGGGGGGGGGGGGGGGGGGGGGGGGGGGGGGGGGGGGGGGGGGGGGGGGGGGGGGGGGGGGGGGGGGGGGGGGGGGGGGGGGGGGGGGGGGGGGGGGGGGGGGGGGGGGGGGGGGGGGGGGGGGGGGGGGGGGGGGGGGGGGGGGGGGGGGGGGGGGGGGGGGGGGGGGGGGGGGGGGGGGGGGGGGGGGGGGGGGGGGGGGGGGGGGGGGGGGGGGGGGGGGGGGGGGGGGGGGGGGGGGGGGGGGGGGGGGGGGGGGGGGGGGGGGGGGGGGGGGGGGGGGGGGGGGGGGGGGGGGGGGGGGGGGGGGGGGGGGGGGGGGGGGGGGGGGGGGGGGGGGGGGGGGGGGGGGGGGGGGGGGGGGGGGGGGGGGGGGGGGGGGGGGGGGGGGGGGGGGGGGGGGGGGGGGGGGGGGGGGGGGGGGGGGGGGGGGGGGGGGGGGGGGGGGGGGGGGGGGGGGGGGGGGGGGGGGGGGGGGGGGGGGGGGGGGGGGGGGGGGGGGGGGGGGGGGGGGGGGGGGGGGGGGGGGGGGGGGGGGGGGGGGGGGGGGGGGGGGGGGGGGGGGGGGGGGGGGGGGGGGGGGGGGGGGGGGGGGGGGGGGGGGGGGGGGGGGGGGGGGGGGGGGGGGGGGGGGGGGGGGGGGGGGGGGGGGGGGGGGGGGGGGGGGGGGGGGGGGGGGGGGGGGGGGGGGGGGGGGGGGGGGGGGGGGGGGGGGGGGGGGGGGGGGGGGGGGGGGGGGGGGGGGGGGGGGGGGGGGGGGGGGGGGGGGGGGGGGGGGGGGGGGGGGGGGGGGGGGGGGGGGGGGGGGGGGGGGGGGGGGGGGGGGGGGGGGGGGGGGGGGGGGGGGGGGGGGGGGGGGGGGGGGGGGGGGGGGGGGGGGGGGGGGGGGGGGGGGGGGGGGGGGGGGGGGGGGGGGGGGGGGGGGGGGGGGGGGGGGGGGGGGGGGGGGGGGGGGGGGGGGGGGGGGGGGGGGGGGGGGGGGGGGGGGGGGGGGGGGGGGGGGGGGGGGGGGGGGGGGGGGGGGGGGGGGGGGGGGGGGGGGGGGGGGGGGGGGGGGGGGGGGGGGGGGGGGGGGGGGGGGGGGGGGGGGGGGGGGGGGGGGGGGGGGGGGGGGGGGGGGGGGGGGGGGGGGGGGGGGGGGGGGGGGGGGGGGGGGGGGGGGGGGGGGGGGGGGGGGGGGGGGGGGGGGGGGGGGGGGGGGGGGGGGGGGGGGGGGGGGGGGGGGGGGGGGGGGGGGGGGGGGGGGGGGGGGGGGGGGGGGGGGGGGGGGGGGGGGGGGGGGGGGGGGGGGGGGGGGGGGGGGGGGGGGGGGGGGGGGGGGGGGGGGGGGGGGGGGGGGGGGGGGGGGGGGGGGGGGGGGGGGGGGGGGGGGGGGGGGGGGGGGGGGGGGGGGGGGGGGGGGGGGGGGGGGGGGGGGGGGGGGGGGGGGGGGGGGGGGGGGGGGGGGGGGGGGGGGGGGGGGGGGGGGGGGGGGGGGGGGGGGGGGGGGGGGGGGGGGGGGGGGGGGGGGGGGGGGGGGGGGGGGGGGGGGGGGGGGGGGGGGGGGGGGGGGGGGGGGGGGGGGGGGGGGGGGGGGGGGGGGGGGGGGGGGGGGGGGGGGGGGGGGGGGGGGGGGGGGGGGGGGGGGGGGGGGGGGGGGGGGGGGGGGGGGGGGGGGGGGGGGGGGGGGGGGGGGGGGGGGGGGGGGGGGGGGGGGGGGGGGGGGGGGGGGGGGGGGGGGGGGGGGGGGGGGGGGGGGGGGGGGGGGGGGGGGGGGGGGGGGGGGGGGGGGGGGGGGGGGGGGGGGGGGGGGGGGGGGGGGGGGGGGGGGGTGGGGGGGGGGGGGGGGGGGGGGGGGGGGGGGGGGGGGGGGGGGGGGGGGGGGGGGGGGGGGGGGGGGGGGGGGGGGGGGGGGGGGGGGGGGGGGGGGGGGGGGGGGGGGGGGGGGGGGGGGGGGGGGGGGGGGGGGGGGGGGGGGGGGGGGGGGGGGGGGGGGGGGGGGGGGGGGGGGGGGGGGGGGGGGGGGGGGGGGGGGGGGGGGGGGGGGGGGGGGGGGGGGGGGGGGGGGGGGGGGGGGGGGGGGGGGGGGGGGGGGGGGGGGGGGGGGGGGGGGGGGGGGGGGGGGGGGGGGGGGGGGGGGGGGGGGGGGGGGGGGGGGGGGGGGGGGGGGGGGGGGGGGGGGGGGGGGGGGGGGGGGGGGGGGGGGGGGGGGGGGGGGGGGGGGGGGGGGGGGGGGGGGGGGGGGGGGGGGGGGGGGGGGGGGGGGGGGGGGGGGGGGGGGGGGGGGGGGGGGGGGGGGGGGGGGGGGGGGGGGGGGGGGGGGGGGGGGGGGGGGGGGGGGGGGGGGGGGGGGGGGGGGGGGGGGGGGGGGGGGGGGGGGGGGGGGGGGGGGGGGGGGGGGGGGGGGGGGGGGGGGGGGGGGGGGGGGGGGGGGGGGGGGGGGGGGGGGGGGGGGGGGGGGGGGGGGGGGGGGGGGGGGGGGGGGGGGGGGGGGGGGGGGGGGGGGGGGGGGGGGGGGGGGGGGGGGGGGGGGGGGGGGGGGGGGGGGGGGGGGGGGGGGGGGGGGGGGGGGGGGGGGGGGGGGGGGGGGGGGGGGGGGGGGGGGGGGGGGGGGGGGGGGGGGGGGGGGGGGGGGGGGGGGGGGGGGGGGGGGGGGGGGGGGGGGGGGGGGGGGGGGGGGGGGGGGGGGGGGGGGGGGGGGGGGGGGGGGGGGGGGGGGGGGGGGGGGGGGGGGGGGGGGGGGGGGGGGGGGGGGGGGGGGGGGGGGGGGGGGGGGGGGGGGGGGGGGGGGGGGGGGGGGGGGGGGGGGGGGGGGGGGGGGGGGGGGGGGGGGGGGGGGGGGGGGGGGGGGGGGGGGGGGGGGGGGGGGGGGGGGGGGGGGGGGGGGGGGGGGGGGGGGGGGGGGGGGGGGGGGGGGGGGGGGGGGGGGGGGGGGGGGGGGGGGGGGGGGGGGGGGGGGGGGGGGGGGGGGGGGGGGGGGGGGGGGGGGGGGGGGGGGGGGGGGGGGGGGGGGGGGGGGGGGGGGGGGGGGGGGGGGGGGGGGGGGGGGGGGGGGGGGGGGGGGGGGGGGGGGGGGGGGGGGGGGGGGGGGGGGGGGGGGGGGGGGGGGGGGGGGGGGGGGGGGGGGGGGGGGGGGGGGGGGGGGGGGGGGGGGGGGGGGGGGGGGGGGGGGGGGGGGGGGGGGGGGGGGGGGGGGGGGGGGGGGGGGGGGGGGGGGGGGGGGGGGGGGGGGGGGGGGGGGGGGGGGGGGGGGGGGGGGGGGGGGGGGGGGGGGGGGGGGGGGGGGGGGGGGGGGGGGGGGGGGGGGGGGGGGGGGGGGGGGGGGGGGGGGGGGGGGGGGGGGGGGGGGGGGGGGGGGGGGGGGGGGGGGGGGGGGGGGGGGGGGGGGGGGGGGGGGGGGGGGGGGGGGGGGGGGGGGGGGGGGGGGGGGGGGGGGGGGGGGGGGGGGGGGGGGGGGGGGGGGGGGGGGGGGGGGGGGGGGGGGGGGGGGGGGGGGGGGGGGGGGGGGGGGGGGGGGGGGGGGGGGGGGGGGGGGGGGGGGGGGGGGGGGGGGGGGGGGGGGGGGGGGGGGGGGGGGGGGGGGGGGGGGGGGGGGGGGGGGGGGGGGGGGGGGGGGGGGGGGGGGGGGGGGGGGGGGGGGGGGGGGGGGGGGGGGGGGGGGGGGGGGGGGGGGGGGGGGGGGGGGGGGGGGGGGGGGGGGGGGGGGGGGGGGGGGGGGGGGGGGGGGGGGGGGGGGGGGGGGGGGGGGGGGGGGGGGGGGGGGGGGGGGGGGGGGGGGGGGGGGGGGGGGGGGGGGGGGGGGGGGGGGGGGGGGGGGGGGGGGGGGGGGGGGGGGGGGGGGGGGGGGGGGGGGGGGGGGGGGGGGGGGGGGGGGGGGGGGGGGGGGGGGGGGGGGGGGGGGGGGGGGGGGGGGGGGGGGGGGGGGGGGGGGGGGGGGGGGGGGGGGGGGGGGGGGGGGGGGGGGGGGGGGGGGGGGGGGGGGGGGGGGGGGGGGGGGGGGGGGGGGGGGGGGGGGGGGGGGGGGGGGGGGGGGGGGGGGGGGGGGGGGGGGGGGGGGGGGGGGGGGGGGGGGGGGGGGGGGGGGGGGGGGGGGGGGGGGGGGGGGGGGGGGGGGGGGGGGGGGGGGGGGGGGGGGGGGGGGGGGGGGGGGGGGGGGGGGGGGGGGGGGGGGGGGGGGGGGGGGGGGGGGGGGGGGGGGGGGGGGGGGGGGGGGGGGGGGGGGGGGGGGGGGGGGGGGGGGGGGGGGGGGGGGGGGGGGGGGGGGGGGGGGGGGGGGGGGGGGGGGGGGGGGGGGGGGGGGGGGGGGGGGGGGGGGGGGGGGGGGGGGGGGGGGGGGGGGGGGGGGGGGGGGGGGGGGGGGGGGGGGGGGGGGGGGGGGGGGGGGGGGGGGGGGGGGGGGGGGGGGGGGGGGGGGGGGGGGGGGGGGGGGGGGGGGGGGGGGGGGGGGGGGGGGGGGGGGGGGGGGGGGGGGGGGGGGGGGGGGGGGGGGGGGGGGGGGGGGGGGGGGGGGGGGGGGGGGGGGGGGGGGGGGGGGGGGGGGGGGGGGGGGGGGGGGGGGGGGGGGGGGGGGGGGGGGGGGGGGGGGGGGGGGGGGGGGGGGGGGGGGGGGGGGGGGGGGGGGGGGGGGGGGGGGGGGGGGGGGGGGGGGGGGGGGGGGGGGGGGGGGGGGGGGGGGGGGGGGGGGGGGGGGGGGGGGGGGGGGGGGGGGGGGGGGGGGGGGGGGGGGGGGGGGGGGGGGGGGGGGGGGGGGGGGGGGGGGGGGGGGGGGGGGGGGGGGGGGGGGGGGGGGGGGGGGGGGGGGGGGGGGGGGGGGGGGGGGGGGGGGGGGGGGGGGGGGGGGGGGGGGGGGGGGGGGGGGGGGGGGGGGGGGGGGGGGGGGGGGGGGGGGGGGGGGGGGGGGGGGGGGGGGGGGGGGGGGGGGGGGGGGGGGGGGGGGGGGGGGGGGGGGGGGGGGGGGGGGGGGGGGGGGGGGGGGGGGGGGGGGGGGGGGGGGGGGGGGGGGGGGGGGGGGGGGGGGGGGGGGGGGGGGGGGGGGGGGGGGGGGGGGGGGGGGGGGGGGGGGGGGGGGGGGGGGGGGGGGGGGGGGGGGGGGGGGGGGGGGGGGGGGGGGGGGGGGGGGGGGGGGGGGGGGGGGGGGGGGGGGGGGGGGGGGGGGGGGGGGGGGGGGGGGGGGGGGGGGGGGGGGGGGGGGGGGGGGGGGGGGGGGGGGGGGGGGGGGGGGGGGGGGGGGGGGGGGGGGGGGGGGGGGGGGGGGGGGGGGGGGGGGGGGGGGGGGGGGGGGGGGGGGGGGGGGGGGGGGGGGGGGGGGGGGGGGGGGGGGGGGGGGGGGGGGGGGGGGGGGGGGGGGGGGGGGGGGGGGGGGGGGGGGGGGGGGGGGGGGGGGGGGGGGGGGGGGGGGGGGGGGGGGGGGGGGGGGGGGGGGGGGGGGGGGGGGGGGGGGGGGGGGGGGGGGGGGGGGGGGGGGGGGGGGGGGGGGGGGGGGGGGGGGGGGGGGGGGGGGGGGGGGGGGGGGGGGGGGGGGGGGGGGGGGGGGGGGGGGGGGGGGGGGGGGGGGGGGGGGGGGGGGGGGGGGGGGGGGGGGGGGGGGGGGGGGGGGGGGGGGGGGGGGGGGGGGGGGGGGGGGGGGGGGGGGGGGGGGGGGGGGGGGGGGGGGGGGGGGGGGGGGGGGGGGGGGGGGGGGGGGGGGGGGGGGGGGGGGGGGGGGGGGGGGGGGGGGGGGGGGGGGGGGGGGGGGGGGGGGGGGGGGGGGGGGGGGGGGGGGGGGGTGGGGGGGGGGGGGGGGGGGGGGGGGGGGGGGGGGGGGGGGGGGGGGGGGGGGGGGGGGGGGGGGGGGGGGGGGGGGGGGGGGGGGGGGGGGGGGGGGGGGGGGGGGGGGGGGGGGGGGGGGGGGGGGGGGGGGGGGGGGGGGGGGGGGGGGGGGGGGGGGGGGGGGGGGGGGGGGGGGGGGGGGGGGGGGGGGGGGGGGGGGGGGGGGGGGGGGGGGGGGGGGGGGGGGGGGGGGGGGGGGGGGGGGGGGGGGGGGGGGGGGGGGGGGGGGGGGGGGGGGGGGGGGGGGGGGGGGGGGGGGGGGGGGGGGGGGGGGGGGGGGGGGGGGGGGGGGGGGGGGGGGGGGGGGGGGGGGGGGGGGGGGGGGGGGGGGGGGGGGGGGGGGGGGGGGGGGGGGGGGGGGGGGGGGGGGGGGGGGGGGGGGGGGGGGGGGGGGGGGGGGGGGGGGGGGGGGGGGGGGGGGGGGGGGGGGGGGGGGGGGGGGGGGGGGGGGGGGGGGGGGGGGGGGGGGGGGGGGGGGGGGGGGGGGGGGGGGGGGGGGGGGGGGGGGGGGGGGGGGGGGGGGGGGGGGGGGGGGGGGGGGGGGGGGGGGGGGGGGGGGGGGGGGGGGGGGGGGGGGGGGGGGGGGGGGGGGGGGGGGGGGGGGGGGGGGGGGGGGGGGGGGGGGGGGGGGGGGGGGGGGGGGGGGGGGGGGGGGGGGGGGGGGGGGGGGGGGGGGGGGGGGGGGGGGGGGGGGGGGGGGGGGGGGGGGGGGGGGGGGGGGGGGGGGGGGGGGGGGGGGGGGGGGGGGGGGGGGGGGGGGGGGGGGGGGGGGGGGGGGGGGGGGGGGGGGGGGGGGGGGGGGGGGGGGGGGGGGGGGGGGGGGGGGGGGGGGGGGGGGGGGGGGGGGGGGGGGGGGGGGGGGGGGGGGGGGGGGGGGGGGGGGGGGGGGGGGGGGGGGGGGGGGGGGGGGGGGGGGGGGGGGGGGGGGGGGGGGGGGGGGGGGGGGGGGGGGGGGGGGGGGGGGGGGGGGGGGGGGGGGGGGGGGGGGGGGGGGGGGGGGGGGGGGGGGGGGGGGGGGGGGGGGGGGGGGGGGGGGGGGGGGGGGGGGGGGGGGGGGGGGGGGGGGGGGGGGGGGGGGGGGGGGGGGGGGGGGGGGGGGGGGGGGGGGGGGGGGGGGGGGGGGGGGGGGGGGGGGGGGGGGGGGGGGGGGGGGGGGGGGGGGGGGGGGGGGGGGGGGGGGGGGGGGGGGGGGGGGGGGGGGGGGGGGGGGGGGGGGGGGGGGGGGGGGGGGGGGGGGGGGGGGGGGGGGGGGGGGGGGGGGGGGGGGGGGGGGGGGGGGGGGGGGGGGGGGGGGGGGGGGGGGGGGGGGGGGGGGGGGGGGGGGGGGGGGGGGGGGGGGGGGGGGGGGGGGGGGGGGGGGGGGGGGGGGGGGGGGGGGGGGGGGGGGGGGGGGGGGGGGGGGGGGGGGGGGGGGGGGGGGGGGGGGGGGGGGGGGGGGGGGGGGGGGGGGGGGGGGGGGGGGGGGGGGGGGGGGGGGGGGGGGGGGGGGGGGGGGGGGGGGGGGGGGGGGGGGGGGGGGGGGGGGGGGGGGGGGGGGGGGGGGGGGGGGGGGGGGGGGGGGGGGGGGGGGGGGGGGGGGGGGGGGGGGGGGGGGGGGGGGGGGGGGGGGGGGGGGGGGGGGGGGGGGGGGGGGGGGGGGGGGGGGGGGGGGGGGGGGGGGGGGGGGGGGGGGGGGGGGGGGGGGGGGGGGGGGGGGGGGGGGGGGGGGGGGGGGGGGGGGGGGGGGGGGGGGGGGGGGGGGGGGGGGGGGGGGGGGGGGGGGGGGGGGGGGGGGGGGGGGGGGGGGGGGGGGGGGGGGGGGGGGGGGGGGGGGGGGGGGGGGGGGGGGGGGGGGGGGGGGGGGGGGGGGGGGGGGGGGGGGGGGGGGGGGGGGGGGGGGGGGGGGGGGGGGGGGGGGGGGGGGGGGGGGGGGGGGGGGGGGGGGGGGGGGGGGGGGGGGGGGGGGGGGGGGGGGGGGGGGGGGGGGGGGGGGGGGGGGGGGGGGGGGGGGGGGGGGGGGGGGGGGGGGGGGGGGGGGGGGGGGGGGGGGGGGGGGGGGGGGGGGGGGGGGGGGGGGGGGGGGGGGGGGGGGGGGGGGGGGGGGGGGGGGGGGGGGGGGGGGGGGGGGGGGGGGGGGGGGGGGGGGGGGGGGGGGGGGGGGGGGGGGGGGGGGGGGGGGGGGGGGGGGGGGGGGGGGGGGGGGGGGGGGGGGGGGGGGGGGGGGGGGGGGGGGGGGGGGGGGGGGGGGGGGGGGGGGGGGGGGGGGGGGGGGGGGGGGGGGGGGGGGGGGGGGGGGGGGGGGGGGGGGGGGGGGGGGGGGGGGGGGGGGGGGGGGGGGGGGGGGGGGGGGGGGGGGGGGGGGGGGGGGGGGGGGGGGGGGGGGGGGGGGGGGGGGGGGGGGGGGGGGGGGGGGGGGGGGGGGGGGGGGGGGGGGGGGGGGGGGGGGGGGGGGGGGGGGGGGGGGGGGGGGGGGGGGGGGGGGGGGGGGGGGGGGGGGGGGGGGGGGGGGGGGGGGGGGGGGGGGGGGGGGGGGGGGGGGGGGGGGGGGGGGGGGGGGGGGGGGGGGGGGGGGGGGGGGGGGGGGGGGGGGGGGGGGGGGGGGGGGGGGGGGGGGGGGGGGGGGGGGGGGGGGGGGGGGGGGGGGGGGGGGGGGGGGGGGGGGGGGGGGGGGGGGGGGGGGGGGGGGGGGGGGGGGGGGGGGGGGGGGGGGGGGGGGGGGGGGGGGGGGGGGGGGGGGGGGGGGGGGGGGGGGGGGGGGGGGGGGGGGGGGGGGGGGGGGGGGGGGGGGGGGGGGGGGGGGGGGGGGGGGGGGGGGGGGGGGGGGGGGGGGGGGGGGGGGGGGGGGGGGGGGGGGGGGGGGGGGGGGGGGGGGGGGGGGGGGGGGGGGGGGGGGGGGGGGGGGGGGGGGGGGGGGGGGGGGGGGGGGGGGGGGGGGGGGGGGGGGGGGGGGGGGGGGGGGGGGGGGGGGGGGGGGGGGGGGGGGGGGGGGGGGGGGGGGGGGGGGGGGGGGGGGGGGGGGGGGGGGGGGGGGGGGGGGGGGGGGGGGGGGGGGGGGGGGGGGGGGGGGGGGGGGGGGGGGGGGGGGGGGGGGGGGGGGGGGGGGGGGGGGGGGGGGGGGGGGGGGGGGGGGGGGGGGGGGGGGGGGGGGGGGGGGGGGGGGGGGGGGGGGGGGGGGGGGGGGGGGGGGGGGGGGGGGGGGGGGGGGGGGGGGGGGGGGGGGGGGGGGGGGGGGGGGGGGGGGGGGGGGGGGGGGGGGGGGGGGGGGGGGGGGGGGGGGGGGGGGGGGGGGGGGGGGGGGGGGGGGGGGGGGGGGGGGGGGGGGGGGGGGGGGGGGGGGGGGGGGGGGGGGGGGGGGGGGGGGGGGGGGGGGGGGGGGGGGGGGGGGGGGGGGGGGGGGGGGGGGGGGGGGGGGGGGGGGGGGGGGGGGGGGGGGGGGGGGGGGGGGGGGGGGGGGGGGGGGGGGGGGGGGGGGGGGGGGGGGGGGGGGGGGGGGGGGGGGGGGGGGGGGGGGGGGGGGGGGGGGGGGGGGGGGGGGGGGGGGGGGGGGGGGGGGGGGGGGGGGGGGGGGGGGGGGGGGGGGGGGGGGGGGGGGGGGGGGGGGGGGGGGGGGGGGGGGGGGGGGGGGGGGGGGGGGGGGGGGGGGGGGGGGGGGGGGGGGGGGGGGGGGGGGGGGGGGGGGGGGGGGGGGGGGGGGGGGGGGGGGGGGGGGGGGGGGGGGGGGGGGGGGGGGGGGGGGGGGGGGGGGGGGGGGGGGGGGGGGGGGGGGGGGGGGGGGGGGGGGGGGGGGGGGGGGGGGGGGGGGGGGGGGGGGGGGGGGGGGGGGGGGGGGGGGGGGGGGGGGGGGGGGGGGGGGGGGGGGGGGGGGGGGGGGGGGGGGGGGGGGGGGGGGGGGGGGGGGGGGGGGGGGGGGGGGGGGGGGGGGGGGGGGGGGGGGGGGGGGGGGGGGGGGGGGGGGGGGGGGGGGGGGGGGGGGGGGGGGGGGGGGGGGGGGGGGGGGGGGGGGGGGGGGGGGGGGGGGGGGGGGGGGGGGGGGGGGGGGGGGGGGGGGGGGGGGGGGGGGGGGGGGGGGGGGGGGGGGGGGGGGGGGGGGGGGGGGGGGGGGGGGGGGGGGGGGGGGGGGGGGGGGGGGGGGGGGGGGGGGGGGGGGGGGGGGGGGGGGGGGGGGGGGGGGGGGGGGGGGGGGGGGGGGGGGGGGGGGGGGGGGGGGGGGGGGGGGGGGGGGGGGGGGGGGGGGGGGGGGGGGGGGGGGGGGGGGGGGGGGGGGGGGGGGGGGGGGGGGGGGGGGGGGGGGGGGGGGGGGGGGGGGGGGGGGGGGGGGGGGGGGGGGGGGGGGGGGGGGGGGGGGGGGGGGGGGGGGGGGGGGGGGGGGGGGGGGGGGGGGGGGGGGGGGTGGGGGGGGGGGGGGGGGGGGGGGGGGGGGGGGGGGGGGGGGGGGGGGGGGGGGGGGGGGGGGGGGGGGGGGGGGGGGGGGGGGGGGGGGGGGGGGGGGGGGGGGGGGGGGGGGGGGGGGGGGGGGGGGGGGGGGGGGGGGGGGGGGGGGGGGGGGGGGGGGGGGGGGGGGGGGGGGGGGGGGGGGGGGGGGGGGGGGGGGGGGGGGGGGGGGGGGGGGGGGGGGGGGGGGGGGGGGGGGGGGGGGGGGGGGGGGGGGGGGGGGGGGGGGGGGGGGGGGGGGGGGGGGGGGGGGGGGGGGGGGGGGGGGGGGGGGGGGGGGGGGGGGGGGGGGGGGGGGGGGGGGGGGGGGGGGGGGGGGGGGGGGGGGGGGGGGGGGGGGGGGGGGGGGGGGGGGGGGGGGGGGGGGGGGGGGGGGGGGGGGGGGGGGGGGGGGGGGGGGGGGGGGGGGGGGGGGGGGGGGGGGGGGGGGGGGGGGGGGGGGGGGGGGGGGGGGGGGGGGGGGGTGGGGGGGGGGGGGGGGGGGGGGGGGGGGGGGGGGGGGGGGGGGGGGGGGGGGGGGGGGGGGGGGGGGGGGGGGGGGGGGGGGGGGGGGGGGGGGGGGGGGGGGGGGGGGGGGGGGGGGGGGGGGGGGGGGGGGGGGGGGGGGGGGGGGGGGGGGGGGGGGGGGGGGGGGGGGGGGGGGGGGGGGGGGGGGGGGGGGGGGGGGGGGGGGGGGGGGGGGGGGGGGGGGGGGGGGGGGGGGGGGGGGGGGGGGGGGGGGGGGGGGGGGGGGGGGGGGGGGGGGGGGGGGGGGGGGGGGGGGGGGGGGGGGGGGGGGGGGGGGGGGGGGGGGGGGGGGGGGGGGGGGGGGGGGGGGGGGGGGGGGGGGGGGGGGGGGGGGGGGGGGGGGGGGGGGGGGGGGGGGGGGGGGGGGGGGGGGGGGGGGGGGGGGGGGGGGGGGGGGGGGGGGGGGGGGGGGGGGGGGGGGGGGGGGGGGGGGGGGGGGGGGGGGGGGGGGGGGGGGGGGGGGTGGGGGGGGGGGGGGGGGGGGGGGGGGGGGGGGGGGGGGGGGGGGGGGGGGGGGGGGGGGGGGGGGGGGGGGGGGGGGGGGGGGGGGGGGGGGGGGGGGGGGGGGGGGGGGGGGGGGGGGGGGGGGGGGGGGGGGGGGGGGGGGGGGGGGGGGGGGGGGGGGGGGGGGGGGGGGGGGGGGGGGGGGGGGGGGGGGGGGGGGGGGGGGGGGGGGGGGGGGGGGGGGGGGGGGGGGGGGGGGGGGGGGGGGGGGGGGGGGGGGGGGGGGGGGGGGGGGGGGGGGGGGGGGGGGGGGGGGGGGGGGGGGGGGGGGGGGGGGGGGGGGGGGGGGGGGGGGGGGGGGGGGGGGGGGGGGGGGGGGGGGGGGGGGGGGGGGGGGGGGGGGGGGGGGGGGGGGGGGGGGGGGGGGGGGGGGGGGGGGGGGGGGGGGGGGGGGGGGGGGGGGGGGGGGGGGGGGGGGGGGGGGGGGGGGGGGGGGGGGGGGGGGGGGGGGGGGGGGGGGGGGGGGGGGGGGGGGGGGGGGGGGGGGGGGGGGGGGGGGGGGGGGGGGGGGGGGGGGGGGGGGGGGGGGGGGGGGGGGGGGGGGGGGGGGGGGGGGGGGGGGGGGGGGGGGGGGGGGGGGGGGGGGGGGGGGGGGGGGGGGGGGGGGGGGGGGGGGGGGGGGGGGGGGGGGGGGGGGGGGGGGGGGGGGGGGGGGGGGGGGGGGGGGGGGGGGGGGGGGGGGGGGGGGGGGGGGGGGGGGGGGGGGGGGGGGGGGGGGGGGGGGGGGGGGGGGGGGGGGGGGGGGGGGGGGGGGGGGGGGGGGGGGGGGGGGGGGGGGGGGGGGGGGGGGGGGGGGGGGGGGGGGGGGGGGGGGGGGGGGGGGGGGGGGGGGGGGGGGGGGGGGGGGGGGGGGGGGGGGGGGGGGGGGGGGGGGGGGGGGGGGGGGGGGGGGGGGGGGGGGGGGGGGGGGGGGGGGGGGGGGGGGGGGGGGGGGGGGGGGGGGGGGGGGGGGGGGGGGGGGGGGGGGGGGGGGGGGGGGGGGGGGGGGGGGGGGGGGGGGGGGGGGGGGGGGGGGGGGGGGGGGGGGGGGGGGGGGGGGGGGGGGGGGGGGGGGGGGGGGGGGGGGGGGGGGGGGGGGGGGGGGGGGGGGGGGGGGGGGGGGGGGGGGGGGGGGGGGGGGGGGGGGGGGGGGGGGGGGGGGGGGGGGGGGGGGGGGGGGGGGGGGGGGGGGGGGGGGGGGGGGGGGGGGGGGGGGGGGGGGGGGGGGGGGGGGGGGGGGGGGGGGGGGGGGGGGGGGGGGGGGGGGGGGGGGGGGGGGGGGGGGGGGGGGGGGGGGGGGGGGGGGGGGGGGGGGGGGGGGGGGGGGGGGGGGGGGGGGGGGGGGGGGGGGGGGGGGGGGGGGGGGGGGGGGGGGGGGGGGGGGGGGGGGGGGGGGGGGGGGGGGGGGGGGGGGGGGGGGGGGGGGGGGGGGGGGGGGGGGGGGGGGTGGGGGGGGGGGGGGGGGGGGGGGGGGGGGGGGGGGGGGGGGGGGGGGGGGGGGGGGGGGGGGGGGGGGGGGGGGGGGGGGGGGGGGGGGGGGGGGGGGGGGGGGGGGGGGGGGGGGGGGGGGGGGGGGGGGGGGGGGGGGGGGGGGGGGGGGGGGGGGGGGGGGGGGGGGGGGGGGGGGGGGGGGGGGGGGGGGGGGGGGGGGGGGGGGGGGGGGGGGGGGGGGGGGGGGGGGGGGGGGGGGGGGGGGGGGGGGGGGGGGGGGGGGGGGGGGGGGGGGGGGGGGGGGGGGGGGGGGGGGGGGGGGGGGGGGGGGGGGGGGGGGGGGGGGGGGGGGGGGGGGGGGGGGGGGGGGGGGGGGGGGGGGGGGGGGGGGGGGGGGGGGGGGGGGGGGGGGGGGGGGGGGGGGGGGGGGGGGGGGGGGGGGGGGGGGGGGGGGGGGGGGGGGGGGGGGGGGGGGGGGGGGGGGGGGGGGGGGGGGGGGGGGGGGGGGGGGGGGGGGGGGGGGGGGGGGGGGGGGGGGGGGGGGGGGGGGGGGGGGGGGGGGGGGGGGGGGGGGGGGGGGGGGGGGGGGGGGGGGGGGGGGGGGGGGGGGGGGGGGGGGGGGGGGGGGGGGGGGGGGGGGGGGGGGGGGGGGGGGGGGGGGGGGGGGGGGGGGGGGGGGGGGGGGGGGGGGGGGGGGGGGGGGGGGGGGGGGGGGGGGGGGGGGGGGGGGGGGGGGGGGGGGGGGGGGGGGGGGGGGGGGGGGGGGGGGGGGGGGGGGGGGGGGGGGGGGGGGGGGGGGGGGGGGGGGGGGGGGGGGGGGGGGGGGGGGGGGGGGGGGGGGGGGGGGGGGGGGGGGGGGGGGGGGGGGGGGGGGGGGGGGGGGGGGGGGGGGGGGGGGGGGGGGGGGGGGGGGGGGGGGGGGGGGGGGGGGGGGGGGGGGGGGGGGGGGGGGGGGGGGGGGGGGGGGGGGGGGGGGGGGGGGGGGGGGGGGGGGGGGGGGGGGGGGGGGGGGGGGGGGGGGGGGGGGGGGGGGGGGGGGGGGGGGGGGGGGGGGGGGGGGGGGGGGGGGGGGGGGGGGGGGGGGGGGGGGGGGGGGGGGGGGGGGGGGGGGGGGGGGGGGGGGGGGGGGGGGGGGGGGGGGGGGGGGGGGGGGGGGGGGGGGGGGGGGGGGGGGGGGGGGGGGGGGGGGGGGGGGGGGGGGGGGGGGGGGGGGGGGGGGGGGGGGGGGGGGGGGGGGGGGGGGGGGGGGGGGGGGGGGGGGGGGGGGGGGGGGGGGGGGGGGGGGGGGGGGGGGGGGGGGGGGGGGGGGGGGGGGGGGGGGGGGGGGGGGGGGGGGGGGGGGGGGGGGGGGGGGGGGGGGGGGGGGGGGGGGGGGGGGGGGGGGGGGGGGGGGGGGGGGGGGGGGGGGGGGGGGGGGGGGGGGGGGGGGGGGGGGGGGGGGGGGGGGGGGGGGGGGGGGGGGGGGGGGGGGGGGGGGGGGGGGGGGGGGGGGGGGGGGGGGGGGGGGGGGGGGGGGGGGGGGGGGGGGGGGGGGGGGGGGGGGGGGGGGGGGGGGGGGGGGGGGGGGGGGGGGGGGGGGGGGGGGGGGGGGGGGGGGGGGGGGGGGGGGGGGGGGGGGGGGGGGGGGGGGGGGGGGGGGGGGGGGGGGGGGGGGGGGGGGGGGGGGGGGGGGGGGGGGGGGGGGGGGGGGGGGGGGGGGGGGGGGGGGGGGGGGGGGGGGGGGGGGGGGGGGGGGGGGGGGGGGGGGGGGGGGGGGGGGGGGGGGGGGGGGGGGGGGGGGGGGGGGGGGGGGGGGGGGGGGGGGGGGGGGGGGGGGGGGGGGGGGGGGGGGGGGGGGGGGGGGGGGGGGGGGGGGGGGGGGGGGGGGGGGGGGGGGGGGGGGGGGGGGGGGGGGGGGGGGGGGGGGGGGGGGGGGGGGGGGGGGGGGGGGGGGGGGGGGGGGGGGGGGGGGGGGGGGGGGGGGGGGGGGGGGGGGGTGGGGGGGGGGGGGGGGGGGGGGGGGGGGGGGGGGGGGGGGGGGGGGGGGGGGGGGGGGGGGGGGGGGGGGGGGGGGGGGGGGGGGGGGGGGGGGGGGGGGGGGGGGGGGGGGGGGGGGGGGGGGGGGGGGGGGGGGGGGGGGGGGGGGGGGGGGGGGGGGGGGGGGGGGGGGGGGGGGGGGGGGGGGGGGGGGGGGGGGGGGGGGGGGGGGGGGGGGGGGGGGGGGGGGGGGGGGGGGGGGGGGGGGGGGGGGGGGGGGGGGGGGGGGGGGGGGGGGGGGGGGGGGGGGGGGGGGGGGGGGGGGGGGGGGGGGGGGGGGGGGGGGGGGGGGGGGGGGGGGGGGGGGGGGGGGGGGGGGGGGGGGGGGGGGGGGGGGGGGGGGGGGGGGGGGGGGGGGGGGGGGGGGGGGGGGGGGGGGGGGGGGGGGGGGGGGGGGGGGGGGGGGGGGGGGGGGGGGGGGGGGGGGGGGGGGGGGGGGGGGGGGGTGGGGGGGGGGGGGGGGGGGGGGGGGGGGGGGGGGGGGGGGGGGGGGGGGGGGGGGGGGGGGGGGGGGGGGGGGGGGGGGGGGGGGGGGGGGGGGGGGGGGGGGGGGGGGGGGGGGGGGGGGGGGGGGGGGGGGGGGGGGGGGGGGGGGGGGGGGGGGGGGGGGGGGGGGGGGGGGGGGGGGGGGGGGGGGGGGGGGGGGGGGGGGGGGGGGGGGGGGGGGGGGGGGGGGGGGGGGGGGGGGGGGGGGGGGGGGGGGGGGGGGGGGGGGGGGGGGGGGGGGGGGGGGAGGGGGGGGGGGGGGGGGGGGGGGGGGGGGGGGGGGGGGGGGGGGGGGGGGGGGGGGGGGGGGGGGGGGGGGGGGGGGGGGGGGGGGGGGGGGGGGGGGGGGGGGGGGGGGGGGGGCGCGCCCTCTCCCAGCACAGCTCCCTTCAGTGCTCCTGCGTTTCTGGAAAGCCAGGCAGAGCCCGGATAAGCGCCGCGTGTGCGCTCTCAGAGCCCTGACCGAGCACCCCCTGGGCCCCTGGTGCGCCCGGGCTCCAGTTTCGAAGGCCCTGCGCCTCCCGGCCTCCTACTGCGGCCCGGAGCTCCACTCCGGGCCGTCAGAGCCCTGGGAACCAGAATTGTTTAGTGGGCCTCCTACGCCCCGAGGGTCCACTGCTTCTCCTGACGCCGAGTTTGGTTCTGAATTCGGGCGCCCGCCGCGCGGGGACTCTTTATCAAAGATTCTGCCCAAGAAGGGCTACTCCCAGCGCGAGGACACAGACCCCAGGACCGCAACGGGCCCAGGCGGAGTTGAGGGAAGCTTCGGCTGCTTCTCTCTTCTCCGCCGAATGGCCCCGTAAAAGAGGGACCTGCGGCTTTCCTCCCGCGCCTGGTGGGGTGGAGTGGCCCTGCGACGCTCAGGTTTTCCTCCTCGAGGCTTATTCTTGACCGCTAGGGAGGAGAGCGCCAGGCAGGCCAGGCCCAGGCGGACTGCGTAAGGAACTTAAAATTCTGAACACAAGGAAGAGCACAGACAAGTCTTGTGTGCTGAATGTTAACACCCGCGTTTGAGGGGCTATCAGTTTCTCAGCTCTGCGCCTTTGAACGGACACCTGTAACAACAAGGCCGCGTCCCCCTGCGGGCGGCACCCACGGCGTGTGCGGTGTGGAGTGCGCACCACACGTGTGTGCAGGTGTGGGCGTGTCCGGCGCCCAGTGATCGTCTCTTGCGGGCGCCGTGGCTCCGGCGCCGAGAAACCGAGGCAGGCTCGCCGGGCCTTCTCCCGGACTCCGGGCAAGCTTCCGCCACGCGACGTGGAGCTGTGGGCAGACGAAGCGCGTTCCTTTTCCCCAAGACCGCCTGCGACTCCCGCAGTGGCTAGGGGTGAGGGCGAGCTTTCCCCCATTTCAGCGGACGCGGCTCCCGGGACCTGCGCCCACTCGGGTGTCCCCTGCACCCCACTAGTGTGCTGCAGACCCCGCGCTGCGTAACTAGGGTCTCGGGGAAAGCCGCCTGCGGGGCCCAGGGTGCTCTTGGTGACACTCGCTTCCCCCCAGAGCCCACGCACGGAACCGCCACTCCGGGCAGGGGCGGGAGCCGGCTCTGCCGTCTCCCGGGCACCTCGTGGAAATTAACCTCCCGCCCACGTGTAGAAATCGAGCTCCCCCCCTCGCTTCACGTGAACCGCAGTGCTGAACTGGCTTCACGTGCACACATAGACTGCACCGCATCTGACGCTTGGCACCAAGGGGTGTTAAAAGCGCTTTACAGAACGCTCTTCGTGTCACAAAGAAATAACAGAGGACAGCCCGTGGAAGGCAGGGGATTTTCCTCGACTCCTAGACTTGGCCCTGTCCGCCCCGCCGGTTGGGGCCGCCACTGCCTGCCTGTGCGCCGCCGCCGCCCCTTCGGGAGGTTTGCTCCGGCAACTTGCACGGGGCCTCGTCTTCCTTTCTCCCTCTGCGCATACGCACGCGGAGGAGGCCTGAGACCTGTGCTGCGCGCCGGACGCCCGTAAGCTCAGTCGCCACTCTTGATTCTCGCCTTTAGAAGACGCCTTTCCCCCCTACCCCTCAAGGAAACGCGAACGGCCTTTAGTCAACCAGTTGTTCGTTGACTACCTTCCCCCACCCTCCGCAAAAGAGCCTGCAAACTTTTCGGCAGCTCTAAGCTGCGGCCCGGACAGCTGGGGAGGGTCCCGGGCGAAGGGGCGGGGCGAGGCGAGCAGGGCTTGGGGGCGGGGCGCCGAGTGGGCGTGGCCTAACTGCTCTGGAAGTCGCCCCGCCCGGGAGGTTCTGGCTTGGGCGTAGAGAGTTGAGTCTTGGCCTGGCTCCCCGGGGTGGGGTGCTTTAGAGTGCCTGCGCAGTGCCTCGGCGTTGCTGCGTCACTGTCCTGCCGGTCTGGTCTTGGTACAAGGAGTTCGCACCCAACTTTCCCTGGGGTGTGGGCAGCGCTGGCCGTTTCCCGCCTTCGTTCCCGGGCCCGTCGAATCGAGAAGGGACTTCTTCCCTGGAAGTCCTCACCTCCGCCCACATTCTCCCCAGCAGAGCTTTTTTCCGGGACTGCAGGGGAGCGGGGAGGCGGAAGAGAGTTCCGGAAAGGGGGCTTGTCCTGGGGAACTGCACCAGCGCCCCCAGAACAAACACTTTGGGGAACAGAAACTGTCTTGTTTCTTGAATGTTCCTCTAAATTACCTGAAATTATTTTCTCGGCCTTTTTTGGTTTTTAAAGTCACGGGAAAGATTACCTTAAAACTGTTTTAAAGTCAGCGCTGCTCTCATTTCATCTCGGAAGGTACATGTTTTACTTTTTCTTTTGGCACCGAAGGTGGACGGGATCTGCAGGCCGCCCAGGCGACCCTCTTCTAAAACCGTGTAGGGACATGACCGCCGCCTCCAGTCCCCCATGCCCGGCGGGGTGAGCGCGACTCGGCCCAGGAATCCCCGGGCGCTTGCGGGCCCCGCGGCCCTGGCCCAGTGGGAGCGCTCCGAGGGCGCCCTTTCCCAGTCCCTGCCTTCGAAAGCGCGGGGCGGAGGTCGCCGCCCAGGGGGCCCCTCAGATGTTGCAGTGCGGGAGCGACACCCATACAGCCACGGGAAAGGATGGGGGCGGGCGCGACCTTGTGTTTGGTCTAGGTCTGCGGAACCTGCACCCGTGGGAGTGCCTACCTCCAGGGTGAGCTGTTGCTGGTCTCGAGAGTTCTAGAATATGAACGACCGAGCAGCCGCGTCTGCAGGGGGCCGCCGGGGTTGAATTTTAGGTCCCATTTGCTCCCAAAAGCCTAGGCCCCGCTGCCAAAATGGTGTGGGGACGTGACCGTCCAGGATATTCCTTCACACCAGCTGCGTCCCCCGGCCCACCAGACGCAGGTTCAGTGACTCCCCGGTCGCAAGGTCTCTACCTTCTGTCCTGAGCCCCAGAGAGCGGCTTCGGGGATGCCATGGGGGTGCACACGAGTCCCTCCCAAATGTGGAAGACAAGGGCATTATTGTCACCCCAAAAAATCGATTCCTGGTGGCCCCAGCGCCTCGCTAGACGTTTGTTCCCCCCTTTGGATGTGAAACTGGCCAATGAGTGATGCTGAAGAGGCACGGACAGGGTAAGAGCTGAAAAATTCACGCGTGGAGAGACGGAGCTCGTTTTCCTGCTTTAAAAGGGCTTTCTAAAAAATAAAAATAAGTAAAAGGGCTTTCTGCATGCCCCGGCCTCCAGTGTCACCGTGGTCGCGTTTTAAACAGCAGAATAGGAACCTTGACCTCCCCCTCCATGAGAGTCCAGCAAAGCAGAAAATTTCCTGATGTATTATACATCCGGGACAATATGAAACTGTCCTTTTGATTAAGTGTTGATTGCGGTCATGAGCAGCGTCCAGTCAGGACATCTTCGGTTTCTCAGCACTGCCACCTGCACTCCGACTTATACGTACATACATATATATATTGTGTGTGCGTCAAGAGAAAGCGAACCACACATGCACACTATCTTTCACCCTTTCGCTGTTAATACCTATCACAATTCTATCCAGTTAACTGTGGTTTGAACACACACCCCACCCAGAGCAGAATGAGAGTGGATCCGGTCTAGTGAGGTTACACTTACTTGTAATCCTCCCCCCTCCCTTTCCAGTTTCTTTGATGATTTTTCCCATAAGTGTACAAGCCGCTGGGACTTAGTAGAAGCAGGCTGCTCCTCCTAAATGTGATTCGGACCATATGCTTTCTACATTCATCCCCGCTCCGGCTTTTCTTCTCCGCACTAACTGCTAACACGTTATAGTCACCTTGAAATTTCCTCTGCTATTTTCCAATTAAAAGCTTAATAGCCCTGGAAACGGAGTTCATGTGGTGAAGTTTACCATAGCCCCTTGTTCTGAAAGGCTTTCTGCTGGGATCCCATTATGTGCTTGAATAAACCCTTTCTGCAAACAGAAATGGGACTCTGGGTTGTCAGGTGTTGGGTTACAATAGACTTTGAGGCAGGGGACATTTTACCAACATAAATACAAACCTGTCCCTATAGGGAGATGTTGTCAAATACTGGGTTATGAAAAACATTCCCATAAAATATGAGAAAAGGATTATTGCGCTATATCAAATGAGTATTTAGATCTCAGCCCCCAATGTGCACTGGAGTGAAACGGGGCCCCGGGACCAAATAATGCAAGAATGCCTGAGTGGCAAAGGGATAGGGTGGCTAGGTGACTGAGGGAGGAGAGTGGGTCGCCTTGGTAGTGGAAATGTCCCCCAAACCTGGTGCAGAGCTCTGCTGCTTTCCTTTAAAAAATTTCTTTACTCCCAAGTTCCTTATACTCCCTGGTTTCCCTGACCATTTGGAGAAAATCGGGAGAAATTTGGCTTTGAAAAAAGTCTGTGGTCCCCGCATTCCCAAGAGACCTGGAGATTTCAGCGCGAAAGTTCCCAGATTCAGTGTCTTTCTAGGTTCTCTGTCTCCCCTTAAGTGAAGTGACTCGCTGTCAACTCCCCACTTCAGGGCCTCTGGCCCGCGGGGCTGCAGGTCACCTAGGCCTCCAGTTTGGAGAGTTTATGAAGTTCCTCCCAGTTGTAGTGTTTTTAAGGCTTGTTTTCTGCGTGAAGTTTGGGAGGAGAGATCCATGAGGCAGTGGCTTAGGGGCAAGACTAAGGGGTCTGTTCCCGAAGCAGCTTTGGAGGCAGGCTTCCCAGCGTTAGCCCTCTCGGGCTAGGGTTTCCTTCTCGCTCCCTACTAGGTCCGCAGGTCTGAAACGGGGGAGGTGGGGGGCAGTCAAGGGCTTCAAGGGAAACACACACAAGCAGGTTCCCTTTTTAACCTGCTCCCCTCCCGGAATCACCCTTCTCAGCGGAGGGTTGGCTGCTAGAACGCCTGGTGCTACTTGAATTCACAGCAAACACAGTGGGACGTTTTCGGGTTGCTTGTTTGCTTCCAGGGCAGTGCAGAGAAAAGCTGGGAGGACAAGGGCAGCTGTGCCGCCGAACGGTTGGCCATTGCAGCAAACTCGTCTACGCTCCGGTTTCGCATTCCATTCGCCCGGACCGCCAAGAGCTGAGTTGAGGGTGCGCTGTCTGGAGCTTGCCGACAGACGGCTCCGGGACTGCATTCTTCCCCCTTCGCACTGAGCCATTGTGCTACCCTGCGTCGCTGTAACCACCTGCTTTTTATTTTTGTTTTCTTGCATTGCGGGGGAGACTCCGTGCATTTGTGGTGGTAGTCTGCCTTAGGCCAAATCGGTACTCTTAGGGGACTAGAAACACGCAAACAACTGTTTAAACAAAGTTTTATGCAGTCATCTTGTGCAAGGGCTCTCCCCCACTCCTACCCAAAGACACTGGGGGTGTGTGTGGCCCCATCCCTTGCCATAACTAGATTACTGAGTCCGTGGGCATTTGAATTGGGGGACGCGAGACGTTTAATCGCTCAAATGCCGTTGGGCAGGGGAGAGATCATATGCGGTAACTTTGGGGGCGCTAGCGTCGTTCCTGCGTACGCTCTCTTAAAGTTTAGACCCAGTACTTAAGCAAATCGCCCATAAGTGCGCTTCCCGGGTTTTCAGGACAGAGACTTTTAAAAATTAAAACGTGGGGAGGAGGGTAGAGAAATAAACTCTGCACCAGAGAGAGGACAGTTTTTTCCTTTGAAATAGGCTGCAAAATGGGTCGTCATCCTTGGGCCAGCAGGTTTTCAAAATCATTCATTTTCTTCTACAGCAGCAAAAGAAAAAAATGTTGCAAAAGGAAATAAAGAAAGACGACATTTCTCGAACCAATTCCAATGCCCTGCTCCCAACTCCTCCCGCCAGTGGCCGCGGGGCCTGGCTCCCCCCAACTTAAAACCCTCTCGGCTCACTCCGGGAACCGAGTGCACCCGCAAGGCTCTGGTAGGCTCCGATTCTCGCGGAGCCGTGTTTCTGTGGCCAAGTGTGGGAATGAAAGCGGCCTTGGGCTCGGTGCCGCTAAATCAGGCCTGGAGGGAGGGCAAGAGAGCGAAGGGCACCTCCACCCTCACCCGCGC